>QRFJ01004963.1:0-178938 GCA_006176705.1 Cocos nucifera | reverse complement strand
CAATGTTTGACCAGTCAAATGTCGAACTTTTGATCAAACTAAGGAGAGAAATGCAGTGTGATCCAAAATGTAGGTATTGTCTACAAAATTAGACAACCTCTTTCTGACCTAGACAGCTCAAACATTGATCATTAACACTTTGACTACTGTCCACATGTCATGCACCTATTGGAGAGCTAGTGGGGGCCTATCCCCCTACCAGAACCTGGCAAGGGAGAGGGCGCATGCCACCCTTAGCATGAGCCCAAGCTGGAGGCATCTAGGAGTCCCTGTTGGATAGGAACTCCATCTCCTTTTTGGATTCCAATTAGAATTCTCCTAAGAACCAAGTTTGACTAGTCTTAGGCACCATCTAAGGAGGAATCCAAAGAACTCTTTTCCCACCAATCAGATTTAGATCTGATTTCACAAAGGATTGTGATTGGTTGGGAAGAAGAGGAGTTAGATCACTCTTAGTCTATGAATAAGACCCTATGGCCAACTCAAAGTGCAATTGAGATTTCCATGCCCCAAGGCTGCCTCTCCTCTCCTCCTCCATGCCAAAGCATTTTCTCCCTCTCCTCTCCACATCCAAAAGTATTTTGGATTCTTGGTTGGTGCAATCCAGACGAGAGAAAGGTGACTGAAAGCTAGAAGGCTGTGCTGCTGCAAAGGACAACTGCTGATCTTCGAAAGGCATTTTGAAGATCCTTCAGATCAGATCTAGATCTGATTTTTGGAGACGTAATAGAGAAGAAGAGGATCTCCAGATCTAGCCTGAGTGGATACCGATAGAGGCCAGACACTTGCGTGGCTAGATCCAGAACCTTTCGCTGCTTATAGGATCATCAACGGATAATAGGATCACCCTACATCAAGATAAATTAAATTAAATTAAATTTATTTAGATTTAATTTTTATTATTAGAATAATAAGGATCAGATCTGAAACATTCCAGATCTGATTAGGATCAAAAAGAAAAAATTTTGAAATATATCTCTTGATCCGATCAGATCTAAAATCTGGTCCGGGAAATCAAGATTTTCCTTCACCCACGGCCATGATAGCAACTCTTGCTTCATTTTCGATGCACAGGATCATCTCACCATCCCTCAGCCTCCTGCTATCCTCAAGACCCTACATAGAAGTCCACAAGTGAGCACTAGAACCAAAGTCAAGCCCCCAACTGGATGCAGAAGAAATCGTAAGGTTAGACTCAATAACGAGCATACCTCCAGAAGGACTTGCCTCCTACTTTAGGGTGGCCAGGTAAGTAGGGTAGTTTCACTTTCAGTGGCCGTCATTGTTGCAATGGAAACACTTTTCTTTATCGGTGATCTTCTTTTTCAGCTCTATCTTTTTCTTCTTTCCTCCTTCCACCTTCTGCTTTTTTGCAGACTTCTTCTTCTTTCCAAAAGACTTTCTCTTGAAAGAAGTCCATTCCATAGCAAGCACTAAGCCTTTAGAACCTTTCATGGAAAGCTCAACGGTAATCAGCATGTTCATAAGTTCAGCCAAGGAATTTTGAAGTTTATGCATATGGTAGTTCATGATGAATTGCCTATATGTATCAATCAAGAATTGCATAATTATATCATTTTGCAGATCCAAGTCCAACCTCACTTCGAGCTTCTCAAGCTCTTCCAAATCCTTGATCATCATCAGATAATGATCTTGGACTGACTGTCCATCATGCATCTTAGCCTTGAAAAGTTGTTTAGTGACTTGATACTTGGCTGCACGACTCTGTTCACCAAATATCTCCTGTAGATAAGCCAACATTTGGTGAGTAGTCCTGATATTTTCATATTGGCGTTGAAGTTCATCAGACATCGAGCCCAACATGTAGTATCTAGCCTTGTTATCTTCATCTGTCCATTTATCCAGAGATGCTCTCTACTGAGCGGATGGACGAGCTGGTAAGGTGGGAGGGTCCTGGTTCAATACATGAGTTAACTTCTCAGAACCCAAAATGATTTTGAAGTTTTAGAGCTAATCCTTGTAATTTGGTCCAGTCAGTCTATGGGTGTCCAGGATTCATGCTAATGGGTTGGATGCAGACATTTTTCTGTAGAGAGTCAAAGTTTCTAGTTAGATATTATAATTAAGACTTAATCAATTTATTTAGGTATTTTATTTTTAAACAAATTAGCTTCCACTATTTTCTCGAATCCCTACACTCCCTCTATAGAGATGCAAAAATCTCCATAATTAATAATTTTTAGTGGATGGTGCGGTCCCACCAACTGACTCATCACCTCATCTAACAGTTATTGGTGATGGGTTAGCCAATGAGTGAATAATTCTTGTTCAATGATTCTCTAATCATGATGTACCCAAACTTGATCTCTAATTCATGAATCTCATCGTGCCTGAAATATTGATCCACTCCTTAGTTAAGTTAGACCCACCATTTGCACAGATTGGATTCCTAATTGAGTCTCTCACCGTATCCAAAATGTTGAGCCCAATCTATCCTCTAGCCTGTAGCATCCAATGCCTAATAGACATGGTTGCATCTTCTTTGTGCAACTGAACCACTATAACCAGCTGAGAATAATCAACCTCGGGAAGGGCCCGTACATCTACAATGGTGGAAGACCTTAGACTTAATCTTTTCTTAGGAAGATTTAATTTAGGTCTCATTAAACTAGACTTGACATAGTCATAACCATTATGACTACTATGCATGGTTAGCTGGATTATGACCACCTCATAGTTAGACTGTGCAACAGACTGCCAGGTAAGTGAACCGGTGAAGGATATACCATTAAATCATAAGAATGCTTCAGTCGAGTAGCTTCAATTAAAAACAGTCGGTCGTATGTGCGATATCCTTAACACCAAATTGTAGCAGAACCAATTGATTAGCCTACATCTGACTCTAACCTCTGAGCCTAATTAGTCTTAGCTTGATCGTGACTCGATCTTGACCAGATTCATCCATAGCTGGTCAATTTATGATGTTTCATCTAACAACTCTGATCATTTGACATCCGCTAGACTAATGAGCTACCAAGCCCATCCCGATTATGAATATGTCTTAGATCTAAAATTCTTAATTTTAGACCTAATTAATATTTCATAATCTTAATTCTTAATTAAATTAGGGTTCATAAAAAAATATGCAAATAAGATCTGGATTTCAGGATTAGGGTTTTCAGAAAATAAGTTTTCAATTTCTGATTAAGGACGAATGCAGCACCCCTACACATCATAAGAACACCCATCAATGGAGGAGAGGGTCTTTAACCCTACTTGTTCTTATGATCGGACGCCAAGGGAAATGCCTTAATCAGAAATACAATAATCTACAAATAATTAGATCTAAGCTATATCTCTATAAAAAATTGATCTAATTATATTTTTGCATACATCTCATGTATCATACATGCATATTTTTCAGATCTAAATTATCTCATAATCATCTAAAAAATTAAATTTAAATTATCTAATCCAAATAAAATTTAATCTAGACCTTTGTAGAACTATTTACAACTAGTCTAAACATGCAACTATCATATCTCATATGAATAAATAAATTAATTTTTTTTATTTTTAGATCTGATTATAACATTTATAAATTAAAAAATAGTAAATAAATCTAAAATGATTTAATTAAATAAAAATTATGATTACTAGACTATACATGAACAATTCTATTTCCTAGTCTAGTTATGCTCATACATTTTAGATCTAGATTAAAAATTTTAATTTTAATTTTTTTATTTTAGATCTAATTACATCTCATGTGATATCTAAAATTATTAATTATTAAATTAAATTAGATCTAAAAATTTTTAAGCAATTGGCTTGATACCAGTTGAAGGGAAAATCCTGATTTTCTGGGTCAAGTTCATTCAGATCTGATTGATCGAGAGCATATTTCAAAAATTTTCTCTTAGATCCCAATAGATCTTGATATTTTTAGATCTAATTTTATTATTTAATAAAAAAAAATTAAAAATTAAATCTAAATTAATTTATCTTGTTTGGGTAATCTGATTACCCTTTGATGATCCTGTTGATTGTCTGAGGTTTTGGATCTAGCCACGCAAGCGCCTAACCTCTATCGGTATCACTCAAGCTGGATCTGAAGATCTTCTCCTTCTCTATCTTTTCTCCAAAAATTAGATCTAAATCTAATTTTGATGATCTTCAAAACTCCTTTTGAAGATCTGCAGTCGTCCTTGCAGCAGTGCAGCCTTCTTGCTTTTGATCGCCTTTCTTTGATCTGGATCGCACCAACCAAGGTCCAAAACTCCTTTGGGCATGGAGAGGAGAGCAAGGGTTAGAAGATGGTTTGGCATGGAGGAAGGAAGGGAGAGGCAGCCTTGGGGCATGGGCTAAGACTTTGATCTCAATTCAATTCCCTCTTTTTTGAGTTGGGCATACAGGATCTTATTTTATAGACTGACTGCGCCATCCAGCTTCTCTTATTCCCAATCAATCACAATGCCTTTGTGAAATCAGATCTAAATCTGATTGGTGGAATGAATCACCTGATCCAATCAGATGAGATTCCTCCTTAGAGGGCGCCTAAGACTAGTCAAAGTCTATGGTTTTAGGGAGAACTCTGATTGGAATCCAAAAGAGAGGTGGAGTCCTTGTCCAACAAGGACTCCAAGCATCTCCTATCCAAACTTGGGCGCACGCCATCCCTAGGTGTGCGCCCCCTCCTTGCCAGGTTCAAGGCAGGGGGACAAGGCCCCCATCCAGCTCTCCAATAAGGTGCATGACAATGGGCAAAAGTCAAAGGGTCAATGGTCAAGTTTGACCAGTCAAAGGTAGACTTTTGACCAAAGTCAAAGAACAAGAAATGGCAGGTGACCAAAAATGATAGGTAGTTGTCTCAAATTTATCTTATAAATAAGACAACCTTTTCTGACTTGGACAACCTCCAGTCAGACCATATGAAGGCCTCTGATTGAGCACAAACTCCTTTGGCTCAGATAGGACAACTTATTTATGATAGCAAAAGAAGAACGTTAGGTTCAATCGAGTGCTAGCACGATTTTCTTGAACCTAATTGAATCTCATTCAAATCAATTGAACTAGATCAGTTCAATTGATGATCACCAGATTCAAACCCTTGTTTGTGTGACCCAGTTAGGTTCAGTTCTGTATGGTAATGGGATATGTCATGATCTCTATCATCGACATCATCGAAACTCCTTTCGATGGATCAGAACTCTTCTGATTCGAACAGCTAGAATGATCGATCATCTAAATCATTCTAATTGCTCCCAAAATCCACCAGTGACACCTAGCAGTATATGGTGGCAACCCATCAAGCTGAATGAACCTCTTGGTGTAGCTACTTGTGTGATTAAGTTCTTCTATCTTGAGCCCCGATCAGATTAGGGTTAAGGTGAACTCATCAAACCCTAATTCTATCATATGATTAATCATTTGATTCGAGTCCATGTGAAAATCTTAATAGAAACTCTTTCTATTATTTCACTCTCCATGGCCATGGCTTTGGACTTGATTCTCATGATCATCATAGGGCTGCTCCTCTTCCACCGAGGTAGATAGATTCCCATCTTGATGCAATCCAGTTCTATAATGAACATGTATAGCCAACATACACCTCAGAATTCCAAATGGCTAGGAGACCGAGTCATGGTGTAGTCAAAACTATAACACCCTTAAGGTGAACTACCGATGCATCTCAGATCAAAGAACCAGACACACCTACTGCAGCTCGAGTCAGTCATCGATGAGAAGGTAGACTTCCTTATGACTACTCGAGATGGTCATGCTCAGTGCCCTCATTCTCTTAACGAGTACCTATACTCTCGCTTTGGTGTCTCTACACGTAGACTCAAGACTCATCTACTAAAGAAGAAGCGATTGTACACTAACCTTTTCGGATCAATCACCATCCTCATGATGATCCTATGGTCAGGAGCAATTTATGAGTTAATAAATGAAATTCATGTCTTAAATTTTCAACTCTTAAAAATATGAATTATCATTACCATTAACTCAAAGGATGTATCACAGACACTAAATACACATATGTGATAGAAAATAACCCATTTATTATTTATAGTCAAAATTATAATTTTGCCCCTAGAAGTGTATTACAAGTGTCAGCCAATTCTGGCTTCTAGGGCACACATATCTCACAAACCTAGATCCTAGTTCAAGTCTATGGGTGGTTATGAATCTCAGAACTGTTTCTGATTTTATTGTTTGAAATTTTTCAAATTTATTGAATCATATTAATATATGTTTTGATCTGATTTTTTTCATATTTAGATCATGTCTAGGATTTCAATTAGAATTTTGCAAAAAGTAAGTTTGATTTAATTTCTATAAAAAAAATATGTCATACATATACATCTAGATTCAAATAAAAATTAACATATCAACACATGTAATAAGAGGATTAGATTAAACATAAACACATCATGTAGATCTGATCATAATCATTTAAAATAGATTTAAAAAAAATAATATAATACTTTAATCTCATCTACATATTTATAATTGGTTCTTAGATTAGCCATACTGGACAAACCTTCCACTATAAGGGATAAATCTCACAGCAGGACAATCTTATCAGAGTGAAATTCTGATTTTTTAGATCTAAACTAAATATCTAAAATAGATCTAATATCTATTAAATCTTAGATTTAAATTAAAAAATTAAATCATAAATTTTCTTAGATCTAATCTAAATAATTCATGATTTTGATTTAGATTAGCACATACTAGGACAACCTTTTCATTGTAAGAGGTTAACCATACAACAGGACAACCTTATGGCAGTATGTACAATCTTTAATTAACTTTAATTTTTAGATTTAATCTAAAGCATACATAAACATGTTATAATAGAATCTAGATACTCTGATACCACTAATAGGAAATATGTAGGGTTTCATGCATAGATTTCAAAATTTTTTCGAAATATAGAGCAGTGGAAGACATAGATTAAACTATTTAATCTATAACATGCATGTAATCAAATTATAAAATCTTACATCAAGTATCTATAATATATTATGATGCAAATATAAATCTAAAATTAAATTAATTATGAGTGGTATTGATCACATCAATACCTAGATCTAGAATAATTCTAGATCTAATCCTAGATTGCATCTAGGTCACCAAGAGATCAGATCTCTTATCTTTATGCATTTTGAGAACTTTGTGGTTAAATTCGTTGTTGCTTTGAAGCTGCACATGAGTTCGATCTCTATAGGTGATCCACACGAACCTGCAACACAAATCGGAGGTTCGTCGAATGAAGATCCACTTGAAGTGCTATTTTCTTGCAGATCCCTCATGATGGTTAATCAAATACATGTTCTTCGGATCTCTTGGACAATCCAAGAGATGAAGAACATGAGGAGGAATGAGGGAGGAATCCAACACTTGGATCTCCTATAAATCAAAAAATAAAAAGATCTATGGAAAAAACCCTAGGAGAAGACAAATCTTCTCCATCAGAACATCAACAGTTGATGTCCTGAAAACACCTCTGTGCTAGGATCAGAGGAGACCTTCTCCTCTGATTTTTTTTTTAATTTTCAGATATCACATCCTTAAATTTTTCTCATAAAAATCTCATAAATAAAATTGAGAAGAAGGGCTCTCAAGAAAATCCTAAGAGAAGACCTTCTCTTCTTCTTCTCGCATCAGGACATGACCAGATCATGTCCAAAAATGATCACCATGACCCAACACCTTGGAGCACAGATCCCACCCCCTCTTCCTCTGTCTCTCTCTCTAATCTTTACCATATAAAAATCACATAAAATAATGAAGTAGAAGATACTCAAAAGAAAACAAAGAGAAGATAATCTTCTCTTACCTTTGTGCCTTCATGACATCAATGATTGATGCCCAAATGAAGACCTTTTCTCTAAGGATCTTGACACCATCTTTCCTCAAGCCCTTCCTCTCTCTCTCTCTCTTATATTTTTGTCAAATAAAAATCAAAAATAAAATAGAAAGAGAGAAACATAAAAGAAAAATATAAGAGAAGACAATCTTCTCTTACCTTGTCTCTTCAAGATATCAACCTTTTATTCTTAAAATAAGGCTCTATCTCAAGAACCACACCTACCTACGTCTTCTCCTCTTTCTAATTTTTTTATGATTTTTCTAGAATTTTTTACATCTTCAAACCATCTCATAGAAGACCACCTTTTATTGCAAGACTTTTAAACCAAGTCAAAGGAGACTTATGGGTCCAACTCTTGACGCCTCCACTTATTTTTTCATGTATTGCACAATTTTTCATGCAAAAGACCAAGAAAAAAGCCAAAAAGTAGAGAGCATGGGGTAGAGTTGGCGCACAAGGGGGAGAAGTTTGGTCAAAGAAGACTCTTCCAAGTAGGAAACAATTTCCAACTTCCTTCTAATTTTGATCAAGTCAAAATAAATTCCCAAATATTCTAAATAGTGGGCATGGAAGGCCTTCTTGGGCATGGAAATGCATAGAATAAATCTAGAATTAAATATTTGCCATGGGCTTTAATAGGTGCAAGAGAAAGAGAGAGAGTCCCAGTTGGACTGGGACTCCTCTTATTTGACTAGATCAAAATTATTTTAAATCTAATTTAAATTCTATTTAAACTAGATTAAATATAACTTAAATAAGGATGATCCTAGTCTAACTAGGAGCTCAATTAAATTAGATTAAATCAAGATTTAAATTAGATTTAAATCCTAAGTCAATCAAGCACATCCAAGTCCTAGTCAAATAAGGAATTGTTCTTCCCTTGTAATTGACTTATCCAATAAACCAATTATACTTAATCTAATTAAATTCAAACTAATTATAATTAAATCTAATTTAATTAGAATTGATCTCAGTCTAATTATTCAATCAAATTAAGTTAATTAGCAATTCAATTACTAATCGATCCTCCTGCAACAATTGCATTAGGTCAAACATCAATCGCATTGAATGTTTGATCTTGAAATGATTCTCAATCATTGATTAACCATTCGATCAGGTTACAAACTATAATGTGTGTGACTCCATAGGTTCAAATCTAAATTGATAGTATAAAAATCAATTTCTGTACTAATCGAAGTTACGATCTAGCAATAATTTTTGACATCCGGATAGGTCGAATGTATGCAAAGTAACATTCTTAGAACCCTAGCTCATGGTTATCGTATAATTTATCCCTATAACTAATAATACTCAAGATGACTTTGAGTATGCTATCAAACAAGCATACAAGTCATCTCTATTATGTCTTAAAATTTTGCAAATCCCATGACACCTCATAAGGATTACCCAAGCCTAGGTTTTGCTAAATTAAAATACAGCTAGATATTCTCTTCTTGAAGTTAAACAGGAGTGGTCAATCCCATCTTAACTCACACACTGACTCTACAAGTATTTGACTGTATCTAGAAACCTTTCATCATCTATATTAGAAATATAGGCAGTCCAGTACTAAAGTACAGTAAGTTGCTCGTAAGTCACCATGGCGATCTCAAATCGGAGGGACACTTTTACCCATTAGCCTTAGATAGCTATTCTTGACAGTAGAGTGATACATTGATCACGTTCAGTGTAGATGTACTCCTACATCTCACTTGGATGCCATATCAGTGTCTCTACACCACTTGGTTATGAGGATAACTAACGCATATGGCATACAACGACCTACACTCGATAAGTTATCATCCTTGTTAATAACTTATCATTTGATCGTAAACAATTTAAGAACCATCCAATAAATCCTTCTTTATCGATTGATTATGGTTCTAAGGACTTCATCATAATTTATAAGTTCATTTAAGCAAGATAGAACTTTTATGATGAAATAGTCAAATTACTATTATTATTAGATAATTTATATACTAATTTCAGTCATCTACTACTTAGATGATTGGCTTTAGGATACATTTCCCAACACATTACATCTATAATTGATTTATTAATAAATAAAATATATTTTTAATATTTTTCATCATAAAATATTCATCTTCTAACGAACTCCATTATTATGATGAAGTCCTTAGGACTATTTAGCTTCGATAAAGAGAAAATTTATCAATTAGTCCTTAAAACTATTCATGACCAAATGATAGGTTGTTAATAAGGATGAAAATATCTATCAAGTATAGGTCGCTGTATGCCATATAGATTGGTTATCCTCTTAACAAAGGAGTGTGGAGATACTGGTATGGCATATAGGTGAGATGTAGGGGTACATCATCATTGAACATGATCAATTTTAGAGCATTCTACTATCAAGAATGTCTCTGATGGAATATAGGTATAAATATTTCTTAGACATGAGATCACCTCAATGACTTGCAAGCAACTCATTATGCTTTGGTACCAAACTAACTGAATTTTTAATTCAGTAATGAAAGACTTCTGGACATAGTCATGTACTTGCGAAGTCAAAGTGTGATCAAGATGAAATTGACCAATCCAAGAGTTGAAGAAAAATGTATCACTGTATTTTAATATAGCAAAACCTTGTCCAGGATAATCCTTCAGATGGATTTGATATTTTGAAATACAATATGGACAACCTTATCAGAGTTGACAGTTGAAATTTGAGGTATTCTACGAGCATTTTGGTCAAGGGGATGAATTATATAGAACTATATCTGCATGGGTTCTAAGGATGTTGTTCTTCATATTTGATCTATCCAACCGTCGGGTACCATTTCTAGATGGTCACTTTGATTAGTATAAAAATTTATTCTTATGCTATCGACTTAGGATTGGACCTATGAGGTCACACATATTAGAGTTTATGATCTGATCAAATGGTTGATCAATGATTAAGAATCATTCTAGGATTAAACGATCAATATGTTTGATGTTTAACCTAGTTTAAGTGTTGCAAGAGAATTGATTAGCAATTAGATTGCTAATTAGCTTAATTTGATTAAGTCAAAGGGCTAAGTTTAATTTTAATTAAATATAATTTAATTAAATTTTATTTGGGCTTGATTGGATCAAGATCAATTAGTTTATTGGATAAGCCAAGTGCAAGGAAGAACTAATCCTATTTCAACTAGGACTTGGTCAACCTAATTTCCTAATTTGATTAGAAAATTAAATTAAAATTTAATTTAATTTAATTTAATTTAATTAAGTTTTTAATTAGTTTAGGATCTAATTTAATTAGATTAAATTAATTCTAATTTGATTTGGTTGGAGAAACCATGTTGGACCAAGTCAAAATAAGAATCCTAGTAAGACTAGAAACTTGCCTCCTTGCGCCACCTTAGTCCCATCGCCCACCCTTCACGCCCCCTCAAATTTTGCATGAATTCTCCATGCCCAAGAGAAGCCCTCCACATCCCAAAGTCCTCCTCTTTCTTTCTTACATGGTAGATTAAGTGTGGACCAAGTCAAAGTAGGAATTTATTTTGATTTCAAATTCTATAAGATATAATTTTGGGAAACCAAAACTCTTCCTATAGTGCACCGATTCCACCTAGATTTTTTATAGAACTTTTGTAGATTTTAGAGGGGTTTTTGTATAATAAAACTTGGTGGTCTACAGCAGAAAAGAAGGAGGGGGTGCCCAAGAGTTGGGCGCCCCTTGTCTTGCCTAGTTTGGACATTCCTTATCTAGGTATTTGACCTAGACAAGGACTTCTCTTTATCTCTCTATATAGGATGAATTTTGGGTTGATTTTTAGATATATTATAGAACATTGAGAGACCTTTGGCGTGTATAAAAATTAGAGAGAAAGTTTTTTAGGGCATAGAGATTTTATAGACACCAATCTAGGTGTTTAGGTGAGAGAACAAAGAAGAAGAAGAAGGGTTCTTCTTCTTGGATTTTTTCTTTGATCTCTTCCTCTTTCTTTAGAGATTTTTGAGAGGTGTCTCAGGTTCAAAATCTCTTCTCCTTCCTTCTAAAAATTGGAGAGTTTAAGATTTGAAGAAGGTGGTTCCTGATCGATCGTTAAAGAAGGATCAGCACAGTACTAGCATACTGTGCTGATTTCCTGCATCGAACTTTTGATCATGGTTCGTGGGCTCGTATGGATGACTCCTAGAGGCCAGATGCATGTGCGACTCACAACATCATCCTCAAGCCTAGATCAAAAAGTTAGAATATCTAACTTGCATAGGTAATAGATTTGATCTATTATTTTCATACCTACATTAGATGTAGTGTATATACATATTGATGTGATCAACATATTTTAGTTTCTTCTTTAGATTTTAATTTTTGATTTAATAACATGCCATGATCATGTAATAGATCTTAGATCTAAAATATTTTCAAAAAATTAAAATTAATTTTGATTAATTTTAATCTTTCGCTGTCTGATCATGAAAAAGTTTCAAGATCTAGCTCTGAAACTCTGGATCTAGTTCTTTCAATTGGTATCAGAGCCTAGGTTTCTCATTACATGATTATTTGAGTATGTTTAGATTATTTCTTAGATTAGATTTAATTTATAACCTAATTATTAAATCTAAAATTAAAATTTTTGATCACACAAACTGCTATAAGATTGTCCTGTTGTATGGTTTACCCCTTATAGTGGAAAGGTTGTCCTAGTTTGTGTTGATTTGCTTCTAATCATAAATTTATTAGATTTAATCTAATTTATTTATAATTTAATAGATTTAAAATAATTTTAAATTTAAAAATAAAATTTTTAGATTGCACGGACTGCTATAAGATTGTCTTGCTGTAAGGTTTATTCCTAATAGTGGAAAGGTTGTCCTAGTACGTGCTGATCTAAAATATTGATTGTAAAATTTCAGCTTAGATCAAAAAAATTTTATGATCTAATTAAAAATATTTTAATTTAATTTTAATTATCATAAATATATTAGATTTGATCTAAGATAATTTATGATTGATTATAATTGAAATTGTTTCAATTACATGAACCTATTTAGATTAGATCTAAACTAGTTTCATGCTTATTTTACTTGCATATTGATTATGAATCAAATATGCAACTTGATTGATAGAACTATATTATAAAAATATTTTATAAATATAAAAATTATTTTCAAAAAGTCGAACCCCAACCCTCAGTCCAAAACTTAATTAAGAATTAAGAAGTTGTTTGATTAGGATCTAGGTTTGTGAATTGAAGATCCTAAGACACAAATCATAACACATTAGGTTAAATGAGTTAGTCGGATTAGGTCCATTAATTGGGTTTGACCTTGGATTAGATTAAAGAATGGATTTAATTAGAGAATTGACTAAATCTAATCAATTATTATCTTAGATTAGATCAAAGATTCTCTAGATCAATTACAATAATTATAGTTGGTCAAGTCCATGTCTTTAACGAGACCAAAGATAGACTTGATTCTTGACATGCGGTCCAGCATGAACTATTAGATTGATCAAATTAAAAATAATTAAATCAGTTGGTATCAAATGTAAACCAAACCAGTGATCTTTAATTGGTAGCCCGCTTATCTGATCATTTTTTATGGTGTCTAAGGCAAGTTTTGACAGACTCTCCTACTGATCAAACTTACCTGGCCTCTTGATGAAATTATGTTTTCATCGGATCACTTGACTATTCGAGTTGATCCATGTTAGCTAGGTAAATGAGTTTAACTAATTTAGGTGCTCCTAGATCAGCCTATTAATGGTCTCCCTTAAGCTGACTTGGTGAAGTCAGTGGGAAGATCATGACAAGCTAGTTTATCTAACCTTCTCTCATCTTCAAATTAAATTCTCTAAAATTATTAGATCCCTAAAATGAGATAGTTATTATAATAACTAGATCATAGCCTTTTATTAAAGTGGGTGATAATGGGTCCATTAGTTGGATAATCATTGGAGGCCCAAAGGCTTGGTGTTTATCAGCTAATGGAATTATCATTCATTATGTGATTTCTTGGCTGCATCTTTCTAAATGTTGTTAGGTTGGCCAACCAAAGTTGGGCCTAATCATTCACTGGTTTGATGGGCTAAGTATGGTCATGCTAATGGTTGGACCTAATTGGATCTTTTCAGTGGAGGCCAAAGCCTACTGATTAGGGACTGAAGAAAAATTTAATTACTAAAAATTATTTAGAGAAATAATTGGTTATGAGCCTATCCTTAGATGTATATGGGTTGGCCAACCAAAGTTGGGCTCGTGTGCAGTCTATGTAGATTCTAGTACCCACTAAGAAATTAGGATAATTCCTCGAATTGAAGGTAGAGGCTATCAATTCGAATAAAATAGTGGAAGAACCTTTTCATTAAGGTCTAAATATTTAGGTTTATTGAATTAATTACTAATTAGATTATGATTTTTCTTTATGCAAATATGGCCACTTTTCTATCGCTCTGATCGTTGTTGGATAATGATAAGTTGGTAGGATCCAACTTCGGTAGTTGATACTGAAAGTTAAAAATTATCCTAGAGTATGAATGGATCCTATATGTATTAACAGATCCTGCACCTAAGGAGCTAGCTGCCAATGCATGTGGAACAGTCAAAGACACTTATCAGAAGTGGCTTAGTGATCAGATCATAGTGCACTACATTATGCTGGCTACTACGAGCGATGACTTCAGTCACAGATTTAAGATAGCTCAGCCAAAGGACATGCTTCAAGTATTGGAGTATTCCTTTAGCACACCCAATGATGTGGAGAGGTACAAGACTAGTTATGCCATCTTCAATGCCAGGATGCACGACGGTGTCTCTATCATTGATCATATATTGTACATGATTGAGCTGATAGAGTGATTGAGTAAACTTGGAAAGGATGTAATACTAAACTCATTGCCCATGTCTTTTCTCCCATTTCTTACTCATTTTAGAATGACAAAGCCTGAAGTAGACTACCATGGGTTATTGGGGTTGCTTTAGAACTTTGAAAAGGATCACCAACTCCACAAGGAGTAGGTGAATATTGTGGGAGGTTCATCTTCTAGTTCCTGACTTTTTAGGAAAAAGAAGAAGAAAGCTAAGTAGGTGCAAGTTCAGGCTGAAACATCTATGCAGGGCAGATCAGGAAGATCAAGCCCGATAAGAGTCTAGTTGAATGCTTCTTTTGCAAGAAGTGGGGGCACTGAAAGAAGAACTGTCCTTAGTACATTTTCTCTCTGAATCCGAATAGATAGAGAAAGAAGCAAGCATTAGCTAGATAAGGTATTTTTATGATAACTCCTTGCAATTTCTCTATTTATGATATTACTGACTGGGTATTAGATATCGATAGCCCTTACCATATTTACAATTCGTTGAAGGGGTTGCAGATCAGTAGGAGATTCGAGCAAGATGAAATATTTCTGAACGTTGGAGATGGAAGACCAGTTTTAGTTCTAACTTTAGAAATTTTGAAACTTGTATTTGAGTCCCATACCATTATTCTTAGTGATTGTCATTTCTATTCCAATTTCTTTTTGAATGTTATTTCTATAGACCTTCTGACCAAAAATGATTATGAAATATCAATAAAGAAATAAGTTTGTAATGTCATTATGATTGGTGTTACTATTTTCTATGGATATTTGAACAATGGTATGTATATGCTATCACAACTTGTTAATGTAGTCTATTCAGTTGGCAAGCATCCTAGATTAGATAGTGTGTTAGATATCTATTTATGGCACTGTAGGCTAGGTCATATAAACAAAAATAGGATAAACAGATTGACTCAAGAGGAAATCCTCAAAGTTAGTGATAGTGAATTACTTCCAACCTATAAGTCCTGTCTTCTTGATAAAATGATCAAGTCATCTTTTACTGAAAAAGATGAAATAGCCATTGAGCTCTTAGATCTAGTACATACTAATGTATGTGGACCAATGAGCATAAGTGCTAGAGGTGGATATTTTTACTTCATTACTTTCATAGATGATCTATCCAGATATGGATATGTCTATCTAATGAAACACAAGTCGGATTCATTTAAAATATTCAAACGATTCTAAAGTGAAGTAGAAAAATAAACTGAGAAGAGTATCAAAACTCTTTGATCTAATCGAGGAGGAAAATATCTTTTTGGTGAGTCTCTCACATATCTAGGAGAGAATGAAATTTTCTTCCAATGGACTCCTCCAGAAACACCACAGCATAATGATGTGTCTGAAAGGTGGAATCCGACTCTGTTAGACATGGTCCAATCCATGATGGGTTTTGTCAGCTTGTCGATGTCCTTCTAGGGATATGCACTCGAATCAGCTTGTTATTTGTTAAATAGGGTTCTAAGTAAGTCTATAGTTAAGACTCCATATGAGATATTGATAGGACATAAGCCAGCACTTTTACACCTTAGAATTTGGAGGTGCTTAGCTTATGTCAAACGGTTAGTTATAGATAAACTTGGACCTAGGTCTGACAAGTGCACATTTGTAGGATATCCAAAAGAGACTAAAAGATACTATTTCTACCATATTGATGAACAAAAGGTGTTCGTCAGTCTTAAGGTAATCTTTTTAAAAAAGAAGTTTCTTAGTGAAGGAGCTATTGCCCCTAAGGTTGAACTTGATGAAGTTCAGCAGGTAGAAAAATCAACACCTATAGCTGAACCTGAGTCAGATTTGATTAAATCAGATTCGAAGCCTAGTGTACCTACACCATTAAGATGATCGGGTAGAGTACCACATCAGTCAGACAGATACTATAATTTTTTGATCCAGGATGGTGATCCCATCAAACTTGATGAGAACGATGAGGATCCGATCACTTATATGGATGCTATGCAGAGATCCGATTTTGAGAAATAGCTTGAGGCCATGAAATCTAAAATAAAATCCATGAAGGTCAATGATGTGTGGACATTGGTTGACCCATCCGAAAGGGTTAAACCCATTAGATGTAAATAGGTCTTCAAAAGAAAAGGAGCACAGATGGAAAGGTGGCGACCTATAAAGCCCTTCTGGTTGCCAAGGAGTATCATCAACATTATGGTATTGACTATGATGAGACATTCTTTCCTATGGCAATGCTCAAATCTATTTGGATAATGTTTTTGATAGCTACCCATCTGAACTATGAGATTTGGCAGATGGATGTGAAGATAGCTTTCCTAAATGGAGAGCTGACCGAAGAGGTGTATGTGATACAACCTGAGGGGTTTACATACATAGATGAGTTCAAGGTGTGTAAGCTTCAGAGATACATTTATGGATTGAAGCAGGCATCTCAGAGTTGGAACATACATTTTGATAAGGTGATCAAAATATATGGCTTTGTTAAGAATGGAGAAGAGCCCTACATTTATAAATGGGCAAATGGTCCAGTAGTGGTATTCCTTATCTTGTACATGGATGACATTCTCTTAATCGAGAATGACATCCCCGCACTGCAGGAAAAAAAAGTCTAGTTATCATCATGGTTCTCCATAAAAGACTTGGGTGAAGCATCCTACATCGTAGGGATAAAGATCTATAGGAATAGATCTAAAAGGATGCTTAGGTTATCCTAGTCCACATATATAGATACTATGTTGAAGAGGTTCAGCATGGAGAATTCTAAAAATGGCTACCTCTCGATAGGCCATGAAATTTCTCTCTAAGAAGGATTATCTAACAACTCCTGAAGAGAGAGAGTGTATGAGTAGAGTCCCACATACTTCAGCAGTGGAATCTATCGTGTATGCCATGACATGTACGAGATCAGATGTAGCATACTCACTAGGAGTAGTGAGTAGATACCAGTCTGACCCTTGAGAAAATTGCTGAAAAGTGGTTAAAACCATCCTTAAGTATTTGAAAAATACTAAGGACCAAGATTGGTTTATGCCGAGTCAGACTTGAAACTTGTGGGGTTTTTAGACTCTAGCTTTCAATCTTACCATGATGACAGTAGAAGCATGTCGGGATATATCTTTACTCTAAATGGTGGAGCTATTTGCTAGAAGAGTTTCAAGCAGCATACTGTGATAGACTCTGTTTGCAAAGCAGAATACATCGCAGCATCAAATGCTGCGAAGGAAGCTATGTGGCTAAGAAAGTTTATCACCAAGCTCAGAGTAGCACCCTCCCTAGATGATCTGGTCCTACCATACTGCGATAGCACTGGTACCATAGTTCAAGCGAAGAAACTAAAGGTACACTAGTAGATGAAGCACATCTTGCACTGCTTCCATCTGGTCTAGAAGATCATGGATCGAGGTGATGTTGACTTTCAGAAGATCAACAGAAAGGAGGCCGACCCCTTCACTAAAGCCCTGGTGATAAAGGAGTTTGACAACCATAAGTCGAAGATGGATATTAGATACTATGCCGAGTGGCTTTAGGATAAGTGGGAGTTGTTGGAAAATATGTCCTAAAGCCAATTATCTACCTGTTGACGGTTAAGCTACATTGTATCTATAATTGATTCATTAATAAATAAAATATATTTTTGATATTTTTCATCATAAAGTATTCATCTTCTAATGAACTTCATTATTGTGATGAAATCTTTAGGACTATTTAGCTTCGTTAAAGAGAGGATTATCAATTAGTCCTTAAAATAATTCACGACCAAATGATAGGCTGTTAATAAGGACGATAGCATCTATTGAGCATAGGTTGTTGTATGCCATATAGGTTAGTTATCCTCTTAACCAAGAAGTATTGAGACACTGGTAAGACATACGAATGAGATGTAAGGGTACATCATCATTGAATGTGACTAACTCCAGAGCATTCTATTGTCGAGAATGTCTCTGATGGGATATAGGTATAAGTGTCCTTTAGACCTGAGATCATCTCAGTGACTTACAAGTAACTCACTATCCTTTGGTACTGGACTAACTAAATTTCTAATTCAATAATAGAAGGCTTCTGGGCATAGTCAAGTACTTATAAAGTCAGAGTGTGATTAAAATGGAATTGACCACTCCAAGAGTTGGAGAAAAATGTATCATTGTATTTCAATATATCAAAACCTTGGTCAGGATAATCCATCAGATAGATTTGATATTTTAAAATACAATGTGGACAACCTTATCAGAGTTAACAGTTGAACTCTGAGGTGTCCTACGAGCATTTTGGTTAAGGAGATGAATTATATTGAAACTATATCTGCATGAGTTCTAGGATGTTGTTCTGCATATTCAACTTATCCGACCATCGGATACCATTGCTAAATGATCACTTTGATTAGTACAAAAATTTATTCTTATAATATCGACTTAGGTTTGGACCTATGAGGTCACACACATTTGAGTTTATAATCTGATTGGATGGTTGATCAATGATTAAGAATCGTTCTAAGGTTAAACAATTAAGAATCATTCTAGGGTTAAACAATCAATACGATTGATGTTTAACCTAGTGCAAGTGTTGCAGGAGGATCGATTAGCAATTAAATTGCTAGTTAGATTAATTTGATTAAACCAAAGGGCTAAGATTAAGTCTAATTAAATAAGATTTATTTAAACTTGGTTTGGGCTTGATTGGATCAAGTTTAATTGGTTTATTGGATAAGCCAAGTGCAAGAAAGAACTAGTCCTAGTTCGATTAGGACTTGGGTGAACCTAATTTTCTAATTTGATTAAAAAATTAAATTAAAATTAAATCTAATTTAATCTAATTTAATTAAGTTTTTAATTAGTTTAGAATCTAATTTAATTAGGTTGAATTAATTCTACTTTGATTTGGTTTGAGAAATCATATTGGACCAAGTCAAAATAAGAAACCTAGTAAGACTAGGAACTTCCCTCCTTGCGCCACCTTAGTCCCAATGCCCACTGTTCATGCCTCCTTTGATTTTGCATGAATTCTCCATGCCTAACAGAAGCCCACCATGTCCCAAAGTCCTCCCCTTTTTTTCTTACATGGTAAATTAAGTATGGACCAATTCAAAGTAGGAATTGGTTTTGATTTCAAATTCTATAAGATAGAATTTTAGGAAACCAAAACTCTTCCTATAGGGCACCGATTCCATCCAAATTTTTTTTAGGATTTTTGTATCTTTTAGAGGGGTTTTTGTATGACAAAATCTGATGGTCCATAGTAGAAAAGAAGGAGGCAGTGCCCAAGAGTTGGGCACCCCTTGTCTTGGCCAATTTGGACATTCCTTATCTAGGTATTTGACCTAGATAAGGACTCCTCTATATCTCTCTATATAGGATGAATTTGGGCTGATTTTTAGATATATTCTAGATCATTGAGAGACCTTTGGGGTGTGTGAAAATTAGGAAGAAAGAGTATTAGGGCTTGGGGATTCATAGACACCAATCTAGGTGTCTAGGTGAGAGAATAAAGAAGAAGAAGAAGGGTTCTTCTCCTAGGATTTTTTCTTTGATCTCTTCCTCCTTCTTTAGAGATTTTTGAGAGATGTCTCAGGTTCAAAATCTCTTCCCCTTCTTTTTAAAAATTGGAGAGCTCAAGATTTGTAAAAGGTGGTTTTAGATCGACCATCAAAGAAGAATCAACATGATACTAGCATACTATGCTGATTTCCTGCATCGGACTTCTGATCATGTCATGGGCTCGTGTGGACAACTCCTAGAGGCCAGACGTGTGTGCGGCTCACAACATCATTCTCAAGCCTGGATCAGCAAGTTAGAATATCTAACTTGCACAAGTAATAGATCTGATATATTATTTTCATACCTGCATTAGATGTAGTATATATACATGTTGATGTAATCAACATGTTTTAGTTTCTTCTTTAGATTTTAATTTCTGATTTAATAACATGCCATGATCATGTAATAGATCTTAGATCTAGGATATTTTCTAGAATCTAATATTAATTTTGATTAATTTTAGTCTTTCACTGTCTGATCTTGAAAAAGTTTTAAGATCTAGTTCTAAAATCCTAGATCTAGTTCCTTCAAGAGGGATGTGGGGTGCATGGAATATAGGTGGTGAAAGATAGAAGTTCCTAGTCAAATTAGGACTCCTGATTTGACTTGGTCCATATGATTTCTTAAATCAAATTAAACCAGAAGCAAATCAACCCAATTTTTAGGTCCTAATCAAATTAAAAATTTAATTAAATCAAATTAAATCATATTTTATTTTAATTTAATTTCTAATTAAATTAGAAATTAGGTTGATCCAACTCCTAATTGAACTAGGACTAGTTCTTCCTTGTAATTGACTTATCCAATAAATCAGTTGGACTTGATCCAATTAAGCTCAAACTAAATCTAATTAAATCATATTTAATTAGACTTGTTGCCCAGCTATACAACTCAAGGAGGGAGGGGGTGAATTGGATTTTTAAAATTTTAAAGCTAATTTAAAGATATAAAGATTGAATGATGATATGCAAGTCATTTGTGTAAAGTGATTTAGGTTAGATGAAAATATAAAAGACTTGAGAGAGAATTTAACAAACTAAGAAAAGAAAGATAGCAAGTACATCACAAATAAGCAAGATTTATAGTAGTTCGGTGCTTTCCTTGCACCTATATTCACTCCCCAAGATTCTACTTGAAAATTCAAAACTGCTAAATGTATTCAATCAGAATACAACATCGGTATCTCCAACCCTATCTATCCCAAGCTAACATACTTATTTCATAGGTACAAGCCAATCCTACACATTTTGATTTAAGGCTCAGATCAATCCTCCCAAGTTTTGGAAGCCCCCAAAACTTAAAACAAAATAATACAGCAGAGTATAAGAGTTAATGACAATCAAATACAAATATAGCTCCCTTAATTAGCAAATAAAATCTTAAGAATATTTTTCATAATAATAGAGAAAATTTTTCTAATTTTTCTCAAGATTGTTGAAGACTTGAATGAGCTCTTATGAGGTTGGTGAACTTGAAAACGAAATCTTCTTTTCTTGAAGAGGACTTTTTGCTTAGGGCTGATTTAAATTCATAAAATCTCTTATGTTTTTTCCTTTTTATAGCTTTTTAAATCTTTAATAAATGGAGGAGAGAATCCTGAACAAGATTTGTAGCTGTTGGAGACCTTAAAAAAATCATTAAAAGCTATCAAAACTGAACAAAACTAGTCGTTGCAGAAAATTTTCATCATAGAGGTCGACTCATATATTGACCTCTGGCATAGGGGTCGATCTCGAGGTCAACCTCTAAGATAGAAATTAAAAAATCAACCATTCTATATTTTTGGCCTTCAAAATAGTAGAGGTCAATCCTAGGGTCGATCATTGGCACAAAGACAGTATGCCAAACTGCCCGTTTTAGTAGAGGACAACCTAGGGGTCGATCCTTTTGCTTCAAACTTGATTTTTTCCTAAAATATGCTTCCAAAAATCATGGGACCACCTCCAAAAGATCAAAAATCTTCTATACTTACTCTTGAAGCTCTTAGATCAAAACTTGATAAAATTATGATTTTGCCTCTGAAGTACAAAAAATCTTTTTTCAATCTAAATTCATTAATAATCTCCTCAAATACTTTGTAATTATCAAAATCAATTCTTGGAGCAATAATCTCCCCTTTTTTTATGATGACAAAATTTTTGAGCATATGCAAAAAATAAAGCATGTAGAAGCCTACATCACTTACTAGAATATCATATTCAGTTATTTGACAAATATTGTATAAAGAATAGTTTGAAGATTACTTATGATTAGACATTCAAATTATTTACAAAAGTGTTTGACTTACATATTCCTTTTGTTAATTTTACTTCAATTTTGCTTATAGCCTAATTTTATTTACTCTACTTCTTTTTGACATCATCAAGTAAGATCTTAAGAGATTTTAAAATTTAAAAAGAAAAAGCCTCTCCCTTAACTTATTCCATATATTTTTCTGTTAGAACAAGAGTTTATAACAAAACTTTCAATTTGCTTGTATACAACATAGTGTTTTCAGCATATCATAATGAAATTTTAGCCAATTCATAAAGGTTACATTTCACATTATTCAAATGACATCATCATATTCATATAAACATTCTAGATACAATAAACCATAACATTAAGTCATCAAAATATATAAGTGCTAAAGGTATCAAAAAAAATATTTTTGAGTGTTAGGCCATCAAAACATACAAAATTCATGGATATAACTATCCATGACCCAATCAGCCAATAGAGATAACTAAGAGATACTAGATCATAATCTAATACAAAGATAACTAAACTAGATCTAGTAGAGATCATGGCTAGAAGCATCTAAATCAGATAAGAAATTAGAGATGTAATTGGGTGTATCAAATGAAAGATGTATCAAATTTAAAAAATTAAATCAAAAATTAAAAAATTAAATCAAATCAAATGAATCAGCTTTTCTTTAAAAGCTTCTCATTTAAAATTTTTTTCTTTACAAAAAATTAGCTTAAACTCAAATATCAAAGGCTCTCCTCCTTTTTGAATGAATATGATTCTTTGAATAGATTTTCAAACATAATATTTAATTCATTATTCATTCTTTTTTTAAATAAATTTTAGTCAATTAAGCTCGAAAAAGATATATATCATAAATGTATCTAGTGAAACAAAGATAGTATTAGAGCAAAAATAATTTTATAAAGATTTTTAAAGGCATATTAAAAATTTTGTATTATATTCTTATTTTTAAATGAGTTTCAAAATTAGAAGTATGCATCAAAATTAATTTATTTGAAGTAAGAATATATTTTAAATTAGTTTTAACTCTTATTAGTTATCAAAAATGATTTGGCAATCAAATCAATTGAATTTAAACTGAATAATCACATGAAGGCTTAAGTTGAAAGGATCATAAAATAATCAAAGTTCATTATTCTTAACTCAAATTAATCAGAATATTCAGTCAAGGCAAACTAGATAATATTTAATAAACAAACATTATTTTTCTTATTTTTTAAGAGTAAATACCAAAAAATTCATCACATAATATTTTCTCCCCATCTTTTTCATAATTATTATTGGATAAATTTATCTTTTAACTTTTCTTCTTCATTTTGAAAGAATACAATAAATTTAGAATGAATATCTTTTCTCTCTCTTTTTTTTTAATTCTATTTATGAACAATATAGATTAAAATCACATCTCCCTCTTTTTGAATAAATTAAATGCATTAAATAAAATTATTTTGAACTTCAAAGATTCAAGAGAGATTGAACATTTCAAAGATTAAAAATTTTAAATAGATCATTTAAAGTAAATTATAAGATATATTCAGCTTTTCAGGGATCATCTTTTCTTTTCTTTTATTATTATGTATATATATATATATTAAGATCAATAAAATATAAGATAAATATTAAGCTATCTGATATCAATTGATTAAAAACTAAAGTTCTTTTTGAATATTTTATTTTAATATTTTGCTTGACATCAATATTAAAAGACTTAAAAATAGTATTTTTTTTAAATTTATTTTTTAAAATTAATCAATCTAAACAAGGCATGAATATTCATCAATAATCCTTTTTTAAGATCAAAAATGATTTTTTGATACTAATTAATTTTTTAAAAAAATAATAATATGATCAAAATGTGTAAAATATAAATAGTTGCTTAAAATAAATCAAATGATCAAAATCATTAGAATGCTCAAATAAATCCATGAGACAGGTATAGTATAATTATTTATCCATGATTTTTCTTATTAAGTTTAAAAATAATTTTTCTTCTCATAGTCAAGAAAAAGACAAGAAAGATGGATAATTTTTAACTTAAAATAATGAAATTAAGTCTCAAGGATTGATCCAAAAATATTAGTAGAGGATAAGATGGAATCAAAAGAAGGATATTTAAGCAAAAGGATCTAGAATTTTTAATTCTCTCTTAATTTTATAAAATTTATCTTCACTCAAGGTCTTAGTAAAAATATCAGCCAATTATTTTTCAGTACAAATATAATCAAGAATTATGTCATTATTTTGAATATGCTCTCTTATGAAATGATGTCTTATTTCAATATATTTTGATCTAGAGTATTGGATTGGATTCTTAGTTAGATTTATGGCATTAGTATTATCACATTTTATGAAAATTTTGTTTAGTTTAATGCCAAAGTCCTCAAGTTGTTTAATAATCTACAAGATTTGTACACAGCAACTTTTGACTGCAATGTATTCGGCCTTCATCATAGACAATGCTATCAAATTTTGCTTCTTGTTAAACCAAGAGATTAAGTTAACTCCTAGAAATTAGCTAGTTCCACTAATGCTTTTTCTATCTAATCTACATCCAGCAATGTCTACATCTAAATATCCAATTAATTCTTAGAGTACCATAAACCTATGGATTGAGTTTCTTTTAGGTATTTAAATATTTTTTTATAGTATTTAAATATGATTCTTTTGGATTAGATTGAAATCATGCACATAAATAAATACTAAACATGATATCTGATCTACTAGCAGTTAAATATAATAATGAACCTATCATACCTCTATAAATCTTTGTATCAACACTTTTACCTCCATTCTTATCAAGCTTACATGATAGACTTATGGGGGTACCAATGGCTTTGGAGCTCTCCATCTCAAATCTTTTAAGTAGCTCTCTTGTTTACTTGCTTTGGATGATGGAGATTCTTTTCTTTGTTTGTTTGATTTGAAGTTTGAGGAAGAACATTAGTTTACCCATCATGCTCAACTCAAATTCTCCCTACATGAGCTGAGCAAAATATTGACATAAAATTTTATTAGTAGATCCAAATATAATATCATCAACATATATTTGTATTACTAAGATGTCATCATGATCTCTTTCAATGAAAAGGGTTGTATCTACATTTCCTCTTGAAAATCTATTATTAAGCAAGAATTTACTTAATCTTTCATACCAAGCCCTAGATGCTTGTTTTAAACCATATAATGCTTTCTTTAATTTGAAAACATGATTTGAAAAAATATGATTTTCAAAATTGGAAGGTTGTTCTACATAAACTTCTTCGATAATATATCCATTTAGAAAAGTACTTTTAACATTCATTTGAAATAACTTGAAATTCATAAAGCATGCATAAGCGAGTAAAAGTCTAATTGCTTCTAATCTAGCAACAAGTGCAAAGGTCTCATCAAAATTAATTTCCTCTTCTTAATTATAATTCTTTGCAACTAATCTTGTTTTATTCCTAATTACATTTCCATTTTCATCCAATTTATTTCTATATACCCATTTTGTGCTAATTATTGGATGATTTTTAGGTCTTGATACTAAGATCCATATATTATTTCTTTCGAATTGATTAGATTCCTCTTGCATTTTATTTATCCAATTATAATCTTTCTCGACTTCATCTATGGTTTTAGGTTCAAAATGAGAAGCAAAAGCAAAATGATTGTATGCTTCTCTAACTGAAGAGCGAGTTCTTACCCCATGTGTAGGATCACCAATAATTAGTTCTTTAGGATGATTGTGAACATACCTCCATTCTTTTGGAAGATCATTTGAGGTTGTTCTCATTGTCCTTCATCTTCATTTTCTTGCTTGTCTTCACGATCCTCTTCATTTTGAATTGTTGAATCCTTTAGGGTGATCTTCTTCATTCCTTCTATAAGAAAATCTGCATCATTAATACCCTCACTCTTTCTTGATGGAAGATCATTAGTCTCATCAAAAATAATATGTATTGACTCTTCTATAACTAAAGTTCTTTTATTAAAAACTTTGAAAGCTTTACTAGAAGTGGAGTAACCAAGAAAAATAGTTTCATCGGATTTTGCATCAAATTTATCTAATTTTTCTTTATCATTATTTAAAATAAAATATCGACAACCAAAAATATGAAAATATGCAATGTTAGATTTTCTTCCTTTCCAAAGCTCATAAGATGGTTTCTTTAAAATTGGTCTGATTAGGGCACGATTTTAGATGATTAGGGCACGGTTTAAGATGCAACATGCCGTGTTAATTGCTTCCACCCAAAAGTATCTTGGGAGGTTGCTTTTACATAGAATGGTATGGGCCATTTCTTCTAAAGTCCTATTTTTCTTTTCTACCATCCCATTTTGTTGGGATGTCCTAGGTGTTGAAAAATTATGGCTTATTTGTTTTCATCATAAAATTTTTTAAAGTCTTTATTTTCAAATTCGATTTCATGATCACTTCAAATGCTTTGAATTGAAAATCCTTTTTTATTTATAACTTTTTGATAAAACTTTGAGAAAACATGAAAAGTTTCATCTTTATGTACCAAAAAGAAAATTCATGTAAAACATAAGTAGTCATCGATAATTACAAAATCATAACATTTTTCATCTAAGCTTATTGTTCTTGTAGGACTAAATAAATTCATGTGCAATAGTTTCAATGAAGGAAAATCCTAAATTTTCGGGGGTCAGATTCATTCAGATCTGATTGGATCGAGAGGCATATTTCAAAAATTTTCTCTTAGATCCTAATCAGATCTGACATTTTTTAGATTTAATTTTATGATTTGATAAATAAAAAAATTAAATTAAATTAAATCTAAATTAATTTTATCCTTGATTTTGGGTAATCCTATTATCCCTGTTGATGATCCTGCTTGAAGCCTGAAGGTTCTGGATCTAGCCACGCAAGCGCCTGGCCTCTATCCGGTATCCACTCAAGGCTTGGATCTAGAGATCCTCTTCTTCTCTATTTTTTCTTCCAAAAATCAGATCTGGATCTGATCTGGAGGATCTTCAAAACTTCTTTTGAAGATCAGCAGTCGTCCTTTGCAGCAGTGCAGCCTTCTTGCTTTTCGATCAATCTTTTCTTGATCTGGATCGCACCAACCAAGCCCAACTAACTCCTTTTGGACATGGAGAGGAGAGAGATGGCTAGAAGATGTTTGGCATGGAGAAGGGAGAGGGACAGCCTTGGGGCATGTGGAAACTAGGAGAGGAGTCTTTTTTGAAAAGTTGGGTGCAGATAGGTCTTATTTATAGACTACTGCCATGTAATCCAGCTCTTATTCCCAACCAATCACAATCCTTTGTGAAATCAGATCTAAATCTGATTGGTGGGAATAGAGTCCCCTGGATTCCTAATCAGAGAGGCGCCTAAGATTCAGTCTTAGATTGGTGCCTAAGACTGAGTCAAAGTCTGGAAGTCCAAAGGGTGGAACCTAATTGGAATCCAAAAGGAGACCTGGAGTCTCCATCCAACTTGGGACTCCTAGCCATCCCTAGCCATGGGCTCATGCCAGGGTTGGCATGCGCCCCCTCCTTGCCAGGTTCTCTCCAATAGGGGACAGGCCCCCACCAGCTCTCCAATAGGTGCATGACATGGTCAAAAGTCAATTGAACGTTTGACCAGTCAAAGGTAGACTTTTGACCAAAGTCAAAGAACAAGAAATGGCAGGTGACCAAAAATGGCAGGTATTGTCTTAATATCTTACAAAATAAGACAACCTTTTCTGACTTGGACAACCTCCAGTCAGACCATATGAAGGCCTCTGATTGAGCACAAACTCCTTTGGCTCAGTCAGGACAACTTATTTATGATAGTAAAAGAAGAACGTTAGGTTCAATCGAGTGCTAGCACGATTTTCCTTGAACCTAATTGAATCTCATTCAGATCAATTGAACTAGATCAGTTCAATTGATGATCACCAGATTCAAACCCTTGTTTGTGTGACCCAGTTAGGTTCAGTTCTGTATGGTAATGGGATATGTCATGATCTCTATCATCGACATCATCGAAACTCCTTTCGATGGATCAGAACTCTTCTGATTCGAACAGCTAGAATGATCGATCATCTAAATCATTCTAATTGCTCCCAAAATCCACCAGTGACACCTAGCAGTATATGGTGGCAACCCATCAGAGCTGAATGCGAACCTCTTGGTGCAGCTACCTGTGTGATTAAGTTCTTCTATCTTGAGCCCCGATCAGATTAGGGTTAAGGTGAACTCGTCAAACCCTAGTCTCTGTCATATGATGTAATCATTCGATTCAAGTCCAATGTGAAAATCCTAAATAGAAACTCTTTCTATTATTTCACTCTGCCATGGCCATGGACTTCTGGACTTGATTCTCATGATCATCATAGGGCTGCTCCTCTACCACCGAGGTAGATAGATTCCATCTTGATGCAATCCAGTTCCTACAATGAACATGCTATAGCCAACATACACCTCAGGGTTCCATATGGCTAGGAGACCGAGTAATGGTGTAGTCAAACTATAACACCCTCAAGGTGAACTGCCGATGCATCTCAGGTCAAAGAACCAGACACACTACTGCAGCATCGAGTCAGTCATTGACGAGAAGGTAGACTCCCTAATGACTACTCGAGGTGGTCACGCTCAGTGCCCTCGTTCTCTAACGAGTACCTGTACTCTCGCTCCGGTGTCTCCACACCGTAGACTCAAGACTCATCTACTAAAGAGAAGCGATTGTACACCAACCTTCCGGATCAATCACCATCCTCGTGATGATCCTATGGTCGGGAGCATTTTATGAGTTAATAATGATTATTCATGTCTTAAATTTTCAACTCTTGAAAATATGAATTATCATTACCATTAACTCAAAGGATGTATCACAGACACTAAATACACATATGTGATAGAAAATAACCCATTTTATTGATTATAGTCAAAATTATAATTTTGCCCCTAGAAGTGTATTACAAGTGTCAGCCAATTCTGGCTTCTAGGGCACATATATCTAACAATCTCCCACTTGTCCTAAAGCCAATTGGCTACAAGTCTAAGTCCCATCTTCTCAAGGTGGGCTTCGATCTTCTGCTGGCCCAACGGCTTTGTAAGTGGGTCTGCCACATTATCTGTGGAGTTGACTCTCTTGACCTCGACGTAACCCTTCTCGAGGTAATCGCGGATGAGGTGGTATCGCCGCTCAATGTGCTTGGATTTCTGGTGAGACCTCGGCTCCTTAGCAAGGGCTATGGCGCCATTGTTGTCGCAGTATAGAGGAATGGCATCTGATGGCATTACTCCAATTTCTGCAGCAAACTTCTTGTACCAGAATGCTTCCTTTGCAGCCTCTGATGCAGCGATATATTCTGCTTCCATGGTGGAATCTGCTATCACCGTTTGCTTGGAACTCTTCCAGCTGACAGCTCCACCATTGCACACAAACAGACTTCCAGATGTCGACTTTCGATCATCTATATCGGACATGAAATCCGAGTCTGTGTATCCCTGGACTTGGAGTTCTCCATTACCAAAGACCAACATCATATCCTTAGTTCTTCTCAAGTACTTAAGGATACATTTCACAGAAGTCCAGTGTTCTTCACCTGGATTTGACTGATATCTGCTTGTGACACTCACAGCATGGGCTATATCAGGTCGTGTACATAGCATGGCATACATGAGGCTCCCTATTGCAGAAGCATAAGGGATCTTGCTCATGCATTCTATTTCCTCAGGTGTGCTAGGGCACATCTTCTTGGAAAGATGAATACCATGTCTGAAGGGTATTAATCCCCTCTTAGAGTTTTCCATACTAAACCTCTTTAGTACTTCCTCTATGTACATCTTCTGTGAAAGTCCTAGCATCCTATTCGGTCTATCCCTATAGACCTTAATTCCTAGAATAAAGGATGCTTCACCTAGGTCTTTCATGGAGAATTCCTTGGACAACCACATTTGACTGATGTCAACATGGGAATATCATTCCCAATAAGGAGGATGTCATCCACGTACAATACGAGGAAGACAACAGCGCTCCCACTGACCTTTTTGAAAATACATGGTTCCTCTTCATTTTTGATGAAACCAAACTTTTTGATCACATCATTGAAACGAGTGTTCCAGCTCCGAGAGATGCTTGCTTAAGTCCATATATGGACCTTTGCAGCTTGCAAACCTTGTGATCAGTATCACTGGATGTGAAACCTAGCGGCTGTTCCATATAGATATCTTCCTCAAGATATCCATTTAAGAATGCCATTTTCACGTCCATTTGCCATATTTCATAATCGAAATAGGCTGCAACAGGCAAGCAATGTGCGGATGGATTTTAGCATAGCCACTGGGAAAAGGTATCCTGATAGTCAATGCCTTCACGTTGACTATAACCTTTTGCCACTAGTCTAGCCTTGAATGTCTCCACATTTCCCATCTGCACCAATCTTTCTCTTGAAGATCCATTTACACCCAATAGGTACTATACCTTCTGGTGGATCTACCAAGGTCCAGACTTGGTTTGAGTGCATCGAGTCAATTTCTGACTGCATTGCCTCTAAGCCATTTCTCGGAGTCGATATCTGATATCGCCTCGTTGTAGGTTTTGGGATCATCACCATGAGCACCATTACCTACGAGGAACATTTCCTCTACATTCCTCTGAAATAATACCTAAGTATCTTTCAGGGGGACGAAAACTCTTTCCGATCTACGAGGTGGAGGAGGTAGTGTTCTTATTGGCTCAACCTGATTTGGTTCCACTTGGTCCTTAGCTCGTTGCTGCTTGTGAGACTTTCTCATCAAGCTTGAATCTGCTTTCCAATGCCGCTATCTTGAATAAACTATTTTTCAAGAAAGATGGCATGTCGACTCACAATCACATTGTGGTCTTCTGGAATGTAGAAATAGTATCCTAATGACTCTTTAGGATATCCTATGAATCGAGCTCTAAAGGACCTAAACTCTAACTTGTCCGCTTGTTGTCTTTTGACATGAGCCGGACAATCCCAAATTCTGAGATGACTCAGACTTGGTTTCTTACCATGCCATATCTCATACGGTGTGGTAGGAACGGTTTTAGAGGGAACCCTATTCAGTAAGTAAATTGAAGTTAACAATGAATGTCCCCAAAGAAAATCAGGGAGGTCTGTGAAGCTCATCATGGATCGAACCATATCTAATAGGGTCCGATTTCTCCATTCTGAAATCCCATTGAGTTGAGGTGTTCCTGGTGGAGTCCATTGAGAGACTATGCCATTTTCCTTGAGATAGTCTAGGAATTTCCTGACTAAGGTATTCACCTCCTCGATCTGATCGAAGAACCTTAATGGGTTTTCCAGTTTATTTTTCTACTTCATGTCTGAATTCTTTGAACTTTTCAAAAGCTTCAGACTTGTGTCTCATAAGATACACATACCCATACCTAGATAGATCATCGGTAAAGGTAATGAAGTAGACAAAATTGCCTCTAGCCGGCACATCAAATGGGCCGCACACATCAGTATGTACTAGGGCAAGAAGATCTGTGGCCCTCTCCCCATGTCCAACAAAAGGGAGTTTAGTCATTTTGCCTTGAAGACAAGATTCACAAGTTGGATATGACTCGGAAGTCAATGGACTCAATAGCCCATTTTTCTCCAATTTGTTGATCCTATCTTCTGCTATATGACCTAATCTCAGGTGCCATAGATATCTGTCATTTGGACTATCCCTAGGTCATTTGATTTTATGGCATTCACATTTTGCTCGATAGTTAAAAATAGGTACATCAATATGTAACTGATAAAGACCGTTAATAAGGAAACCATTTGCAATTTTATTTCTTTCATAAAGAATGTTACAATGGTCCTTAAAGAAGATAATCACATAGCCTTCTACTGCTAAGCATGAAACAGAAATCAAATTCCTGCTAGCTGCAGGCACATAATAACAGTCTTTTAAAACTAAGTCTAAACCAGATGGTAATCAAAGAGGGTATGTTCCCACGACCACTGCAGCAACTCTTGCTCCATTACCGATGCGTAGGATCATGTCTCCATCCCTCAGCCTCCTGCTATCCTCAAGACCCTGCATAGAAGTGCACAGATGAGCACTAGAACCAGAGTCAAGCACCCAACTGGATGCAGAAGAAACCGTAAGGTTAGACTCAATAATGAGCATACCTCCAGAAGGACCTTCCTTCTTGTTCTTCAGGATGGCCAGGTAAGTAGGGCAGTTCCGCTTCCAGTGGCCGTCGCATTGTTGCAATGGAAATAACTTTTCCTTTGATCAGTGGCCTTCTTCAGCTCTGCCTTTTTCTTCTTTCCTCCTTCCACCTTTTGCTTTTTCATAGACTTTCTTCTTTCTTTTCAAAAGACTTTCTTTTGAAAGAAGTCCGTTCCATAGCAAGAACTGAGCCTTTAGAACCTTTCATAGAAAGCTCAGTGGTAACCAGCATATTCATTAAGTTCGGCCAAGGAATTTTTGAAGTTTATGCATATGGTAATTCATGATGAATATCCATATGCATCAGTCAAGGATTGCAGAATTAATATCATTCTGCAGATCCAAGTCTAACTTCACACCAAGCTTCTCAAGCTCTTCCAAGTCCTTGATCATCATCAGACAATGATCTTGGACTGACTGCCCATCACGCATCTTAGCCTTGAAAAGTCATTTAGTGACTTGATACTTGGCTGCGTGACTCTGTTCACCAAACATCTCCTATAGGTGAGCCAACATTTGGCGAGCAGTCCTAATATCTTCATGTTGGCGCTGAAGCTCATCAGACATCGAGCCCAACATGTAGTATCTGGCCTTATTATCTTCGTCAGTCCATTTTTCCAGAGACGCTCTCTGTTCAGTGGATGGACGAGCTGGTAAGGTGGGAGGGTCCTGGTCCAATACATGAGTTAACTTCTCGAAATCCAAAATGATTTTGAAGTTTCGGAGCCAATTCTTATAATTTGGTCCGGTCAGTCTATGGGTGTCCAGGATTCGTGCTAGTGGGTTGAATGCAGACATCTTTCTGTAGAGAGTCAAAGTTTCTAGTTAGATATTGTAATTAAGACTTAACCAATTTATTTAGAAATTTTATTTTAAAATAAATTAGCTCCCACTATTTTCTTGGATCCCTACACTTTCTCTGTAGAGATGCAAAAATCTCCATGATTACTGATTTCTAGTGGACGGTGTGGTCCCATCAACTGACTCATCACCTCACCTAACAGTTATTGGTGATGGGTTAGCCAATGAGTGAACAACTCTTGTTCAATGATTCTCTAATCATGGTGCACCCAAACTTGGTCTCTAATTCATGAATCTCACCGTATGTTCGGAATATTGATCCACTCCTTAATTAAGTCAGACCCACCATTTGCATAGACTGGATTCCTAATTGGATCTCTCACCGTATCCGAAATATTGAGCCCAACTCATCCTCCAGTCCCATAGCATCCAATGCCTAATAGACATGGTTGCATCTTTCCAATGCAACTGAGCCACTGTAACCAGTCGAGAACAATCAACCCCGGGAAGGGCCCGCACATCTACAATGGTGGAAGACCTTAGACTTAATCTTTTCTTAGGGAGATTTGATTTAGGTCTCATTAAACTAGACTTGACATAGTCATAACCATTATGACTAACCTAGTGGCATGGGTTAGCTCGGATTATTGACCACCTCAGATCAGAACTAAGTCAACAAATATGGCCAGGTAAGTGAGATCGGTGGAAGGGATATGCCATTAACTCGACAAGAACGCATTCGAGTCGAGTAGCTCCTAATTAAAAACCAGTCGATCGTATCTGCCAAACTTACCTTAGACACCAAATTATTGAGATAGAACCAATTGGGTTAGCCTACAATCCAGACTCTAACCTCTGAGCCTAATTAGGTCTTAGCTTGATCGATCACTCATGTGACTTGATCTTGACCCAGACTTAATCCTATTAGGCTGGTCAATTTAAGCATTGTTGATCCCATCTAACCAACTCTTGATTCGGTTTGATCAACCGCTTAGACCTAATTGAGCTACCCAAGCCCGAACCCAGTTTTATGAATATGTCTTAGATCTAAAATTCTTAATTTTAGACCTAATTATATTTTCATAAACTTAATTCTTAATTAAGTTAGGGTTCATAAATAAAATATGTGAAAAATCCTAGGGTTTCAGGATCTTGGGGGTTTTGCAGAAAGTAAGTTTTTCAATTTTTGATTAAGGACGAACGCGCAGCACCCCTACACATCATAAGAACACCCCATCGAATGGAAGGAGAGGGTCCTTTAAACTCTTCTTTGTTCTTATGATCGGACGGCCAAGGGAACGTCTTTAATCAGAAATACAACTAATCTACAAAAACTAATTAGATCTAAGCATATATCTCATATATAAAAAATAGATCTAATTAAAATATATTTTATATATATCACATATATCATGCATGCATATTTTTTAGATCTAAATTATCTTATAATCATCTAAAAAAATTAAATTTAAATTCGATCATATCAAATAAAATTTAATCTAGACCTATTTGCAGAACTATTCTACAACTAGTCTAAACATGCAACTATCATATCTCATATGAATAATTAATTTTATTTTATTTTCTACTTTTAGATCTAATTATAACATTTATAACATTAGAAAATAAAAAATAAATAGATCTAAAAATTACTATTAATCAAACAATAATTGTGATCAAACTAGACTATACATAGAATAATTCTATTCCTAGTCTAGTTATGTATCTCATACATATTAGATCTAAATTAATTTATTTTAATTTTGTTTTTAATTTTTTAATTTTAGATCTAATCACATCTCATGTGATATCTAAAATTACTAATTAATTAAATTAAATCAGATCTAGAAAAAATTTATAAGAGCCTGGCTTTGATACCAGTTGAAGGGAATCCTGATTTTTTGGGTCAGGTTCATTCAGATCTGATTAGATCAAGAGAAATATTTCAAAAATTTTCTCTTAGATCTAGATCAGATCTGACACTTTTTTAAATTTGATTTATAAACTAATAGTTAAGAAAATAAAACTAAATTAATTCTAAATTAATTTTTACCTTGATCTTGGGTAATCTGATTATCCATTGATGATCCTGTGGAAGCTCTGAGATTCTGGATCTAGCCATGCAAGCACCTGGCCTCTATCGATATCCACTCAAGTTGGATCTAGAGATCTTCTCCTTCTCTTTCTTTTCTCCAAAAATTAAATCTAGATCAGATTTGGAGGATCTTCAAAACACCTTTTGAAGATCACCCATCGTCCCTACAGCAGTGCTGCCTTCTTCCTTTTTCGTCAGCCTTTCCTTGCTTGACTCGCACTAATCTAAGGGCCCAACTTTCTTGGGCATGGAGAGGAGGGAGAGGGCTAGATGGTGGCATGGAGAAGAAAGAGGGGCAGCCTTGGGGCGTGGCTTGGAAGAGGAGTTATCAAAAGTGGGCGTAGACAAGGTCTATTTATGGACTCTGTTGCGCCATGCAGTGCTGCATCACCCCATCCAATCGCGTTGCTTCGTTCAATCAGATCTAAATCTGAATGGTGGGACAAGAGACCCATGGATTCATCCTAAGGTGGTGCCTAAGACTGGTCAAAGTCTATAGGTGAGGGTCACCTAGTTTGAATCCAACAAGCAACCTGGAGTCCCATCCGTATGGGACTCCAGCATCCCTATCCTTAGGCGCACGCCATCCTAGGCATGCGCCCCTTTCTTTCCAATTTCTAGAGAGGGGACAAGCCCCTATCTACTCTCCAATAAGTGTGTGACACGGGCAGATGTCCAAGGGTCAAAGGTCAATGTTTGACCAAGTCAAAGTATAAGAATTAGTAGATGACGAAAAATGGCAAGTGTTGTCTCAAATTTATCTTATAAATTAAGACAACCCTTTTCTGACTTGGACAAGCTCCAATTAGACTAGGTAAAGGTATCTGAGTGAGCACAAACTTATTTGGCTCATTCGAGATAACTTTTAAAATAGAAAAAGGAGAATGTTAGGCTCAATCGTGTGCTAGCATGATTTTCTTGAACCTAATTGAATCTTATTCAAATCAATTGAACTGGATTAGTCCAATTGATGATATCTAGATCCAAACCCTTATTTGTGTGATCCAATTAGGTTCAGTTCTATATGGTAATAAGATATGTCATGATTTCCATCATCGACAACATCGAAACTTCTTTCGATGGATCAGAACTTTTTTGATTCAGACTACTAGAATGATCGATCATCAAAATCATTCTAGTTGCTCCCAAAATCCACCAGTGACACCTAGCAACATATGGTGGCAATCTAACAAAACTAAAAATGAACCTCTCGGTGCAGCTACTTGTGTGATTAAGTTCTTCTATCTTGAGCCCCGATCAAATTAGGGTTAAGGTGAAATCGTCAAACCCTAATATCTATCATATGATTTAAACATTCGATTCAAGTCCGATGTGAAAACCTTAATAGAAACTATTTCTATTATTTCATACTCTCTGCCATGGCCATGGGCTTATGGACTTGATTTTCATGATCATCATAGGGCTGCTCCTCATCCACCGAGGTAGATAGATTTCATTTTGGTGCAATCCAATTCCTACAATGAACATGCTATAGCCAACATACACCTCAGGGTTCGGAATGGCTAGGAGACCAAGTCATGGTATAGTCAAACTATAACACCCTCAAGGTGAACTACCGATGCACCTTAGGTCAAAGAACCAGACACACCACTGCAGCATCGAGTCAGTCATCGATTAGAAGATAGACTTTCTTATGACCACTCGAGGTGGTCACGCTCAGTGCCCTCGTTCTCTAACGAGTACCTATACTCTCATTCTGATGTTTTTACACCATAGACTTAAGACTCATCTACTATAAAGAAGTGATTGTACACTAACCTTCTAGATCAATCACCATCCTCATGATGATCCTATGGTCAGGAGTATTTTATGAGTTAATAAATAAAAATTCATGTCTTAAATTTTCAACTCTTGAAAATATGAATTATCATTACCACTAACTCAAGGGATGTATCATAGACACTAAATACACTTATGTGATAGAAAATAACCCACTTTATTATTAATAGTCAAAATTACAATTTTGCTCTTAGAAGTGTATTACAAGTGTTAGCCAATTTTGGCTTCTAGGGCACTCATATCTAATAGCTTCATGCAATCAGATCTAGATCTAACTGGTGGGATGATATCACCTGATCCAATCAGATAAGAGACCCCTAGATTCATCCTTAGATGGCGCCTAAGACTGATCAAAGTCTATAGATGAGGGTCACCTAGTTTGAATCCAAGAAGCAACCTGGAGTTCCATCCGTATGGGACTCCAGGCGTCCCAATCCCTGGGCGCACGCCATCCTATGCATGCGCCCCCTCCTTTCTAATTTCTAGGGAGGGGACAAGCCCCTATCTACTCTCAAATAAGTGCATGACATATGGGCAGATGTCCAAGGGTCAAAGGTCAATGTTTGACCAAGTCAAAGGATAAGAATTAGCAAGTGATGAAAAATGGTAGGTGTTATCTCAAATTTATCTCATAAATTAAGACAATCCTTTTTTGACTTGGACAAGCTCCAGTCAGACTAGGTAAAGGTACCTGAGTGAGCACAAACTCATTTGACTCGGTTGAGACAACTTTTAATGATAGATAAAGGAGAATGTTAGGTTCAATCGTGTGCTAGCATGATTTTCTTGAACCTAATTGAATCTAATTCAAATCAATTGAACTGGATTAGTCCAATAGATGATATCCAGACCTAAATTCTTGTTTGTGTGACCCAGTTAAATTTAGTTCTATATGATAATGGGATATGTCATGATCTCTATCATCGACATCATCGAAACTCCTTTCGATGGATCAGAATTCTTCTGATTCAAACAACTGGAATGATCGATCATCTAAATCATTCTAATTGCTCCCAAAATCCACCAGTGACACCTAGCAGTATATGGTGGCAATCCATCAAAAATTGAAAATCAACCTCTTAGTGTAGCTACCTATGTGATTAAGTGCTTCTATCTTGAGCCTCGATCAGTTTAGGGTTAAGGTGAACTCGTCAAACCCTAATTTCTACCATATGATTTAATCATTTGATTCAAGTCCGATGTGAAAACCTTAATAGAAACTCTTTCTATTATTTCACTCTCTACCATGGCCATGGGCTTATGGACTTGATTCTCATGATCATCATAGGGCTGCTCCTCATCCACCGAGATAGATAGATTCCATCTTGGTGCAATCCAATTCCTACAATGAACATGCTATAGCCAACATACACCTTAGGGTTTCGAATGACTAGGAGACCAAGTCATGGTATAGTCAAACTATAACACCCTCAAGATGAACTACCGATGCACCTTAGGTCAAAGAACCAGACACACCACTGCAGCTTCGAGTCAGTCATCGACGAGAAGGTAGACTTCCTTATGACTACTCAAGGTGGTCACACTCAGTGCCCTCGTTCTCTAACGAGTATCTATACTCTTGCTTCGATTTCTCTACATCATAGACTCAAGACTCATCTACTATAAAAAGTGATTGTACACTAACCTTTCAGATCAATCACCATCCTCATGATGATCCAATGGTCAGGAGTATTTTATGAGTTAATAATGAAAATTCTTATCTTAAATTTTCAACTCTTGAAAATAAGAATTATCATTCCCATTAACTCAAGGGATGTAACACAGACAGTAAATACACATATGTGATAGAAAATAATTCATTTTATTATTTATAGTTAAAATTATAATTTTGTCCCTAGAAGTGTATTACAAGTGTCAGCAAATTCTAGCTTCTAGGGCACACATATCTAACATTTAATGGCCTAGAAGTTGAAACAATGTTCTTAGATTTGAATGAAACTCTAGTTTGTTTACCTAGTTGGCATGCATCACAAATTTTATCTTTTTCAAAGTTCAATTTTGGTAAACCGGTAACTAATTTCTTTTTGATAAGCTTTGAAAGTGAATAAATACTAATGTATGCAAGCCTATAGTGTCAAAGCCAACTAGTTTCATTAATTTTGGAATTCATAACTACTAAACATTGCATGTTTATCATATAAACATCATTCAAATCTACCATATAAACATTACCCTATCTATGTCCAACGAACTTAATGCATCATCATTGGAACTAGTTACAATGTATAATGAAGATTCAAAAATAACTTTGTAACCCTTGTCACAAAGTTAACTAATGCTTAAGAGATTGTGTTTCAAACCATCTACTAATAAAACATTTTTAATATACTTGGAGGGAGTGATACCAATGTTATCAATATCGATAATCTTTCCTTTGCCATTATCTCTAAAGGTGACCATTCCTCCATTTTTAGCATCAAGCATCATGAATTAGGATTCATCATCAGTCATGTGTCTTGGGCATCCACTATCAAGATACCATCTTCGATTTTCTCTTTTGGACACAAGACACACCTACATACAAAATCAAGTCCTTACTCTAGGTACCCAAATTTTCTTGGATCCTTTAAGGTTAGTCATAATGATTCCTTTTGGAATCCATATTTCTTTTATATTTAAATTGTTAGAGAAACATGTATCAGATTTGTATCCTAGTTTACCACATTTAAAGCAAGTAATATTTGAAAAAAAATTTCTTTGTAAATCTACAAAAATATTTTTCAAAAATTTTTATTTTCTCAGGGGGTTATAGCCTAGACCGGCCTTATCATAAATGATCTTTTGATTTTCAAGAATTATATGAAGTTTATTTGAACTTAAAGTAAAATTTTCAACTATCGATTTTAGCTTGTCAATTTTATTTTTCAAATTTAGGTTCTCTTGAGTTAAGACTAGTTTTTCACTTAGGATAATTTCATTTTCTTTTAGCAAGACTTAATTCTTAAATTTTAGATCTTTATTTCTAGTTCCTAATTTTTTTAAATCATCTACTAAATTATAAAAGGCTTCTTGAAGTTTTTTGAATGTAAATTCATTTGAGATTTCAGCATTTACCTCATTTTCATGTGCCATAAGGCACATGTTGGCTTGTTCTTCATCTTTCGTTTCATCGAATTTCTCATCTTATTGAGTGGTAGATTTGAGGACTATTATCTTCTTCTTTTTAACATCTTCTTCTTGATATTGTTTCATGCTTAGCTCATGAGTCATTAGTAATCCTAGAAGCTTCTCCAAGGGTAAAACATTTAGATCTTTGGCTTCTTGGATTGCGGTCACTTTGGCCTCCCATGTACTTGGCAAAGATCTAAGAATCTTCCTCACAAGGTCATTGTTAGGATAACACTTGCCAAGACTTTTAAGACCATTTATAATGTCTGCAAATATAGCAAATATTTTAGTTATTGACTCATCATGTTTCATTTTGAAAAGTTCATATTTGTGCACAAGCATGTTAATTTTTGACTTCTTAACTTGATTAGTGCCTTCATGAATTACTTCTAACCTATCCCATATTTTCTTAGCCGATATGCATATTGAAATGTGATTAAATTCATTAATATCTAAAGCACAATATAAAACATTCATGGCTTTTGCATTGAGTTAAGTCATTTTCTTATCAACATCATCCCATTTCTTTTTGGGTTTGGTTGATTCTACACCATCAATTATCTTAGTGGGTGTGTATGCTCCATTAACTATGACACTCCATATATCATAGTCAAGTGCTTATATGAATATTTTCATTCGAGCTTTTTAATAGATATAGTTTGACCCATTAGAAAATGGAGGTTGGTTTATGGACCGCCCCTCGGTCAGAGAAATACTAACTTGGGTTGCCATAGATCGTTGGCTCTTTGATGGTTAAATCAAAGTAGGGCTAGAGCACTGAGATCTGATACCACTTGTTGTTAGCCAATCTGGCTTCTAAGGCACACATCTAACAAACTCCCACTTGACCTAAAGCCAATTATCTATAAATCTAAGTCCCATCTTCTCAAGGTGGACTTAGATCTTCTACTGGCCTAAAGGCTTCGATAGTGGATCTACCGCATTGTCCGCAGAGTCGACTCTCTTGACCTTGACATAACCCTTCTCAAGGTAATCATAGATGAGGTGGAATCGCCATTCGATGTGCTTGAATTTTTGATGAGATCTTGACTCCTTAGCTAGGGCTATGGCGCCATTATTATCACAGTACAGAGGGACGGCATCTGATGGCATCACTTCGAGTTCTACGGTGGACTTCTTGTACTAGAATGCCTCCTTTGCAGCTTTCGATGTAGCGATGTACTCTGCTTCCATGGTCGAATCTACTATCACAGTCTGCTTGAAACTCTTCCAGCTGACAATACTATCATTACATACAAATAGACTACCAGATGTCGACTTTCGATCATCTATATCAGACATAAAATCTAAGTTTGTATAACCCTGGACCTAGAGTTCTCCATTACCAAAAATCAAGAACATATCCTTAGTCCTTCTCAAGTACTTAAAGATGCATTTCATAGAAGTTCAGTGCTCTTCACCTGGATTCAACTGATATCTCCTCGTGACACTCACAGCATGGGCGATATCAGGTCGTGTACATAGCATGGCATACATAAGGCTCCCTATTGCCGAAGCATAAAGGATCTTGCTCATGCATTCAATCTCCTCAAGTGTGTCGGAACACATCTTCATGGAGAGATGAATGCCATGTCTGAAGGGCACCAATCCCCTCTTGGAGTTTTTCATGCTAAACCTCTTTAGTACCTTCTCTATGTACATCTTTTATGAGAGACCCAACATCCTATTCAGTCTATCCTTATAGACCTTAATTTCTAGATTAAAGGATGCCTCTCCTAGGTCTTTCATAAAGAACTCTTTTGATAACCATATTTTAACTATGGTCAATATGAAAATATCATTCTCAATAAGGAGGATGTCATCCACGTACAGTACGAGGAAGACAACAGCGCTTCCACTGATCTTTTTGAATACACGCGGTTCCTCCTTGTTCTTAATGAATCCAAACGATTTGATCACATCATTGAAACGAGCATTCCAACTCCGAGATGCTTGCTTAAGTCTATAGATGGACCTTTGCAGCTTGTAAACCTTGTGATCAGCATCACTGGATGTGAAACCTAGCGGCTATTCCAAATAGATATCTTCCTCAAGATATCCATTTAAGAAGGTCATTTTCAAGTCCATCTACCATATTTCATAATTGAAATAGGTTGCAAAAATAAGTAATATGTGGATGGATTTTAGCATGGCTACTGGCGAGAAGGTATCTCGATAGTCAATGCCTTCACGCTGACTATATCCTTTCGCCACTAACCTAGCCTTGAATGTCTCCATATTCCCATCTGCACCTATCTTTCTCTTGTAGATCCATTTACACCCAATAGGTATTATACCTTCAAGTGGATCTACCAAGGTCTAGACTTGGTTCAAGCACATTGAGTCAATCTCTGACTTCATTGCCTCTAACCATTTCTCGGAGTTGATATCTAATATCATCTCATCATAGGTTTTGGGATCATCATCATGAACCCTATTTTTCGTGAGGAACATTTTCTCTACGTCCTCTGAAATAGTACCTAAGTATCTTTCAAGAGGATGAAAAATCCTTTCTAATCTATGAGGTGGAGGAGGTAGTGATTGGACTGGCTCAATCTGTTGGGTTTCATAGGGTTCTTAGCTCGTTGCTCTTAGGAGACTTTCTCCTCAAGCCTAATCTGCCTTCCAATGTCACCATCTTGAATAAACTATTTTTCAAGAAAGATGGCATGTCGACTCACAATCATATTGTGGTCTTTCAGAATGTAGAAATAATATTCTAATGACTCTTTAGGATATCCTATGAACCGAGCTCTACAGGACCTATACTCTAACTTGTTCGCCTGTTGTCTCTTGACATGAGCCGGACAATCTTAAATTCTGAGGTGGCATAGACTTGATTTCTTACCATTCCATATCTCATACAGTATGGTAGGAATGATTTCAGAGGAAGCTCTATTTAGTAAATATATAGCGATCATTAGACTATATCCCCAAAGAAACTCAAGGAGGTCCATGAAGCTCATCATAGATCGAACCATATCTAATAAGGTTCGATTTCTCCATTCTAAAACATCATTGAGTTGAGGTGTTCCAGGTGGAGTCTATTAAGAGACTATGCCATTTTGTTTAAGATAGTCTAGAAATTTTCAACTAAGGTACTCACCTCCTCGATCTAATCCAAGAATCTTAATGGGTTTTTTGGTTTGCTTTTCTACTTCATGTTTGAATTCTTTGAACTTTTCAAAAGCTTTAGATTTATGTCGCATCAAATACACATACCCGTACCAAGATAAATCATCGATAAAGATAATGAAGCAGACATAGTTGCCTCTAGTCGGTACATCAAATGGGATGCACACATCAGTATGTACTAGGGCAAGTATTTCTGTGGCTCTTTTCCCATGTCCTACAAAAGGAAGCTTGGTCATCTTGCCATAAAGGTATGATTCATAAATCGGATATGACTTGAAAGTCAACGGACTCAATAGCTCAGATTTTTTCAATTTGTTAACCCTATCTTCTACTATATGACCTAGCCTAAGGTGCCACAGATACCTATCATTTAGACTATCCCTAGGTCGTTTTGATCCTATGGCATTCACATTTTGCTCGACATTGAAAATAGAAATATCAATATGTAACTGATAGAGATTATTTATAAGAAAACCACTTATAATTTTTTTTCTTTCAATAGCATAGGAATAAATTTCTGTACCAATTGAAGTGACCATCTAGCAATGATACCCGACGGTTAGATAGGTTGAAGGTGTAGAACACCATCCTTAGAATCCATGCAGATATAGTTTCCATATAATTCATCCCCTTGACCACAATGCTCGTAGGATACCTTAGAGTTCAACTATCAACTCTGATCAGGTTGTCCATATTGTATTTCAAAATATCAACTCCATCTGATGGATTATCCTGGCTAAAATTTTGCTATATTGAAATATAGTGATACATTCTTCTCCAACTCTTGGAGTGGTTAATTCCATCTTGATCACACTCCAACTTTGCAAGTACTTGACTATGCTTGAAAGCCTTCTATTGCTGAATTAGAAATTCAGTTAGTCCGGTACCAAAGCACAGTGAGTTGCTTGCAAGTCACTGAGGTGATCTTAGATCTAAGGGATAGTTATACCTATATCCCATTAGAGACATTCTCGATAGCAGAATGCTTTAGAGTTGATCACGTTCAATGACCATGTACCATACATCTCACTTGTATGCCATACCAGTGTCTCCATACTCCTTGGTTAAGAAAACAACCAACCTATATGGCATATAGCAACCTATGCTCGATAGATGCTGTTGTCCTAATTAACAGCCTATCATTTGGTTGTGAACAAATTTAAGGACTAATCGATAAATCCTCTCTTTATCGAAATTAAATCGTCCTAAGGACTTCATCACAATAATAGAGTTCATTAAAAGATGTAAACTTCTGATGAAAAAGATGCCAAAATATTTTTTTAATTAATAAATTAATTATAATTATAAAATAGCTCAACCATCAATAGGTTGATGATTGGCTTTGGGACATAATTTTTAACAACTTCCACTTGTCCTAAATTCACTCGGCATAGTATCTAATACCCATCTTCGACTTATGGTTATCGAACTCCTTGATTGCCAGGGCTTTAGTGAAGGGGTCAGCTAGGTTCTCCTTTCCATCAATCTTCGGAAGGTTGATGTTACCACGATCCACGATCTCATGGACTAAATAAAAGTGGTGCAGAATGTGCTTTGTCCACTAGTGTGCCTTCGATTCCTTTGCCTGAGCTATGGCACCAGTGCTATCACAGTAGAGCAGGACTGGACCATTAATCGAGGGTGCTACTTCGAGCTCGATGATGAACTTTCTCAGTCACACAGCTTTCTTTGCTGCATCTGATGCTGTCATGTACTCTACTTCACAAACAGAGTCAGCCACTATATGCTGCTTGAAACTTTTTTAGCAATGGCTCCACCATTTAGAGTAAAGATATACTCTGACACACTTTTACTATCATCATGGTCAGATTGAAAGCTAGAGTCTGTAAATCCCATAAGCTTCAGATCTAACTCACCATAAACCAAACATTGGTTCTTAGTATTTCTCAAATTATTAAGGATGGTTTTAACCATCTTCCAGTGATTTTTTTTAGGGTCAGACTGGTATCTACTCACCACTCCTAGTAAGTACACTACATCTAGTCTCGTACATGTCATTGCATACATAATAGACCCCACTGTCGAAGTATATGAGATTCTACTCATATGCTCTTTCTCTTCAGGAGTTATCGAACAATCCTTCTTAGAGAGAGAAATTTCTTGGCCTATCAGGAGATAGCTCTTTTTGGAATTCTCCATGCCGAACCTCTTCAGCACAGTTTCTATGTACGTGGACTGGGATGTACCAAGCATCCTTTTAGATCTATCCCTATAGATCTTCATCCCTAGGATGTAGGATGCTTCACCCAAGTCCTTCATGGAGAACTGTGATGACAACCAGACTTTTATACCTTGTAGTGCGGGAATATCATTTTTGATTAAGAGAATGTCATCCATGTACAAAATAAGGAATACCACTACTAGACCATTTGCCCATTTGTAAATGCAGGGTTCTTCTCCATTCTTAATGAAACCATACATTTTGATCACTTTATCAAAATGCATGCTCCAACTCCAAGATGCCTGCTTCAATCCATAAATGAATCTCTGAAGCTTACACACCTTGGACTCATCTGTGGATGTGAATCCTTCAGGTTGTATCATATACACCTCTTCGGTCAGCTCTCCATTTAGAAAAGCTATCTTCACATCCATCTATTAGATCTCATAGTCCAGATGGGCAGCAATGGCAAGCATGATTCGAATGGACTTGAGCATTGCCGTAGAGAAGAACGTCTCATCATAGTCAATACTATAACATTGACAACATCCCTTGGCAACCAGATGGACTTTATAGGTCTCCACCTTTCTGTCTGCATCCCTTTTTCTTTTGAAGATCTATTTACATCAAATGGATTTAACCCCTTCAAGTGGGTCAACTAATGTCCATACATCATTGACCTTCATAGAATCCTTTTTGGATCTCATGGCTTCTAGCCATTTCTCAGAGTCGGATCTCTGCATCGCATCCATATAAGTGATCGAATCCTTATCGTTCTCATCGAGTTTGATGGGATCACCATCCTAGACCAAGAATTCATAGTATCTATCTGGATGGTGCGGTACTCTACCAGATCACCTTAATGGTGTAGGTTCACTAGGCTTCAGATCTAATCTGATTAAATCTGACTTAGGTTCAACATTCTGTGTTGGACTTTCTACATGTTAAACTTCATCAAGTTTAACCTTAAAGGCAACAGTTCCTTCACCAAGGAACTCCTTCTCCAAAAAGATTGCCCTAAGGTTGACGAACACCTTTTGTTTATCAGCATGATAGAAATAGTATCCTTTGATCTCTTTTGGATACTCTATGAATGTACACTTGTCAGACCTAGGTCCAAATTTGTTTGTAGCTAACCATTTAACATAAGCTGGGACCCCCAAATCCTAAGATGTGAAAGTGCTGGCTTACATCCTGTCCATATCTCATATGGGATTTTAACTATAGACTTACTTGGAATCCTATTTAATAGATAACAAGCCAATTCGAGTGCATATCCCTAGAAGGATATTGGCAAGCTGGCAAATCTCATCATGGATCAAACCATATCTAACAAAGTCCGATTCCTTCTTTCAGACACACCATTATGCTGTGGTGTTCCAGAAGGAGTCCATTGGGAGAGAATTTCATTCTTTCCTAAATATGTAAGAAACTCACCAGAAAGGTATTCTCCTCCTCGATCAGACCGAAGAATTTTAATACTCTTTTTAATTTATTTTTCTAGTTCACTTCGAAATCATTTGAACATTTTAAAAGAATTTGACTTATGTTTCAGCAGATAGACATATCCATATCTGGATAGATCATCTATGAAAGTGATGAAGTAGACATATCCATCTTTGGCACTTGTGCTCATTGGTCCACATACATCAGTATATACTAGACCTAAGAGCTTATTGGCTCTCTCATCTTTTTCAGTAAAAGGTGACTTGGTCATTTTACCAAGAAGATAGGACTCACAGGTTGAAAGTGATTCACAAGCATTGACTTTGAGGATTCCCTCTTGAGTCAACCTATTTATTCTATTCTTGTTTATATTACCTAGCCTACAGTGCCATAAGTAGATATCTGATACACTATCTAATCTAGGATGCTTGCTAGTAGAATAGACTACATTAATAGGTTGTGATAACATATATACACCATTGTTCAATTGTGCACAGAAAGCAAAAACACCATTCATAATGACATTACAAACTCATTTTTTTATTGAAATTTCATAATTGTTCATGGCCAAAAGGCCTACAAAAATGATATTTAAAAAGAAACTAGGACAAAAATGATAATCACTAAGAATAATGGTATGAGATTCAAATACAAGTTTCAAAATTTCTAAAGCTAGAATTGGAACTGGTCTTCCATCTCCAATGTTTAGGAATCTCTCGTCTTGCTCGAATATTCTACTGACCCGCAATATCTGCAATGAATTGCAAATATGGTAAGAGCTATCGATATCCAATACCCAATCAGTAATATCATAAATAGAGAAATTGCAAGGAGTTATCATTTAAATACCTTGCCCAGCAATAGCTTGCTTCTTTCTCTGCCTGTTCGGATCCAGGGAGTTAATGTACTGAAGATAGTTCCTCTTCCAATGCTTCTACTTCTTGCAAAAGAAGCATTCAGCTTGACTCTTATCGAACTTGATCTTTTTGGTCTGGTCCTGCACTAATGTCCCAGCCTGAACTTGCACCTTCTTTATTTTCTTCTTCTTGTTTTTCTTCTCTTTCCTAAAGGATCGAGAACTAGAAGACGAACCTCCCACTAAGTTCACTGGCTCTTTAAGGAGCTGGTGATCTTTCTCAAAGTTCTGAAGTAATTCTAGTAAGCCATGATAGTTTACTTCTGGCTTTGTCATTCTATAATGAGTAAGGAAAGGGAGATAGGACTTTGGCAGTGAGTTCAGCATTACATCTTTCCCAAATTGTTCATGCAAGGGAAAGCCGAGTTTGCTCAAGTGCTCTATCAACTCGATCATATACAGTACATGATCAGTGATAGAGGCTCCATCCTGCATTCTAGTATTGAAGATGGTGCAACTAGTCTTATGCCTCTCAACGTCATCGAGTGTGCCAAAAGAATCCTCCAACACTTGGAGCATTTCATTTGGCTGAGCTATCTCAAACCTACGATTGAACTTGTCTCTCATCACAGCAAGCATAATGTAGCACACCATGGTTTGGTCACTGAGCCACTTTTGATAAGTATCTCTGACTGTTCCACGTGCATTGGTAGCTGGCTCAGGTGCAGGATTCGTCAGCACATATAGGATCCGCTCATGCTCAAGGACAATCTTCAACTTTCAGTACCAGCTATCGAAGTTGGATCCCACCAACTTATTATTATCCAATAATGATCGAAGCGATAACGAAGTGGCCATGTCTACATAGAAAAATCAAAATCTAATTAGTAATTGATTCATTAAATCTAAAAATTTGAACTTTAATCAAAAGATTTCTCTCACTATTTTATTCAAATTGATAGCCTCTACCTTCAATTTGAGGAATTACCCTAATTCCATAGTGGGTACTAGAATCCACATAGACTGTACATGAGCCCAACTTTGGTTGGCCCACCCATGTATATCTAAGGGTAGATTCATAATCAATTATTTCTCTAAATAATTTTTAATAATTAAATTTTGCTCCAGGCCCTGATCAATTGGCTTTGGCCTTCTCAGAAAAGGGTCCAGTTAGGTCCAACCATTAACATGACCATACTTGGCCCATCTAATCAATGAATGATCAGGCCCAACTTTGGTTCACCCACCCAACCACCATTTATAAAGATGTATCCAGGAGATCATATAATGAATGATAATTCAATCAATCGATAAGAACTAGGCCTTTAGGCCTCCAATGATTATCCAATTGATGGACCCATTATCATCCACTTTAATGAGAGGCTATGATCCAATTATCATATAAATATTTTATTTTAGGGATCTAATAATTTTAGAGGATTTAATATATAGAAGCGAGTAGGTCAGATTAACCAGCTTGTCATGATCCTCCCACTAACTTTACCAAGTCAGCTTAAGGGAGACCATTAACAGGTTGGTCTAGGAGCACCTAAATCAGTCAAACTGATTTACCTAGCTGACATAGGTCAGCTTGAATAGTTAAGCAATCTGATCAAAATATTATCTCACCAAGAGGCCAGGTAAGTTTGATCAGTGGAAGGGTCTGCCAGACTTGCCTTAGACATCATAAAAAATGACCAGGTAAGCGGGCTACCAACTAAAAATCACTACTCTGATTTACCTTAGACACCAACTGGTTTAATTAGTTTTAATTAGATCAACCTAACAATTCGTGCTAGACCGCATAGCCAAGAATCAAGTCCATCTTGGGTCATGTTAAAGATATGGACTTGATCAACTACAACTACTACAATTAATCTAGAGAATCCTTGACCTAATCAAAGACAACAATTGATTAGATTTAGTCAATTCTCCAATTAAATTTATTCTTTAATCTAACTCTAGGTCTAACCCAATTAATGGACCTAATCCCCACTAACCCATTAACCCAATGTGTTATGATTCATGTCATAGGATCTTCAATTTACAATCCTAGAACCTAATCAAACAACTTCTTAATTCTTAATTAAGTTTTGGATTTAAGGTTGGGGTCTGATTTTTTGAAAATAATTTTCATATTTGTAAAATATTTTTACAACTTAGTTCTATCAACCAAGTTGCATGTTTGATTCATAATCAATATATAAGTAACATAAATATGAATCTACTTTAGATCCAATCTAAACAGGTTCATTTAATTGAAACAGTTTCAATAATAATCAATCATAAATCTTCCTAGATCAAATCTAACATATTTATAAAGATTAAAACTAGATTAAAATATTTTTAATTAGATCATAAAATCTCTTAGATCTAATCTAAAATTTTATGATCAATATTTTAGATCAGTACGTACTAGGACAACCTATTCACTGTAAGAGGTAAACCTTATAGCAGAACAACCTTATGGCAATCTATGCAATCTAAAATATTTTATTTTTAGATTTAAAATTATTTTAAATCTATTAAATTATAAATAAAATTATAATAAATCAAATAAATTTATGATTAAAGTCAGATCATCACGAACTAGAATAATCTTTTCACTGTAAAGGGTTAACATTACAGCAGGACAATCTTATGGCAGTTCGTGAGATCTAATTTTTTTTTAAAATTTTAAATTTAATAATTAAATTATAAATTAGATCTAATTTAAGAAATAATCTAAATAAGCATAAAAATCATGTAATAACAACTTGGCTCTGATACCAATTGAAGGAACCAGATCTAGGATTTTACAGGTAGATCTTGAAACTTTTTCAGGATCTTATAGCGAAAGACTTAAATAAATTAAATATTTATTTAAATAAATATATAAATATTTAGATCTCAAATTTATTACATGATCAAGGTATGAAATTAAATCAAAAATTAAAATCAATCAAGAAATAAAAGATTGATCAAATCAATCTAGATCTACACTACATCAAATGCAAGTATGAAGTTTATAGATCATATCTATTAGCTGAGCAAGTTAGATGTTCTAACTTACTGATCTAGACTTGAGGATGAAATCATGAGCCGCACACATATCCGACCTCTAGGAGTTGTCCACATGAGCCTACGATCTCTGATCTGAAGTCCGATGCAGAAAATCAGCACAGCATGCTAGTACTGTATTGATCCTTCTTCGATGGTCGATCCGATGCTTCCTTCTTCAAAATTTGGATTCTCCAAAATATGAGAAGAAAGATAAGAGTTTACTAATCTATGACTCTCTTAGAAAAAACTCAAAAAAAGGAGAAGAGATTAAAAATAAAACAGCCCTAAAAGAAGACCCTCTTCTTCTTCTCTTTTCTCTCACCTAGATTCCTAATTTGGTGCCTATGTAACCCCCATGCCCAAGGACCCTCTTCTTCTAATTTTTGCACACCCCAAACTTCTCCCAAAGCTCTATATCTCACAAAAATATTAGAATAAAATTCATCCAATAAATAGAGAAAAAGAAGAGTCCAAGTTAGATCAAAATCCTAGACTAGGAATGTCCAAACATGGGAAGTTGTTGGGGGAGGTGCCTCCTCCACAATTATTGGCATAGACCAGTAAGGAAGGGTGCACAAAAGAGAAGATTATTTTCATGGAATAAGAAAAGAATTAATTAAAAGAGGGGGCAGCACTCAAGGGATGGTGTTTTGGTCAACTAGGATTCTATCTCATAGAATCCTAAGCAAAACTAACTCCTCTTTTGACTTGGTCTTCCAACAAATTGCCTTATGAGAAAAGGAGGAGAGAAAGAGAGTGTGAGAAGCCATGGGAGTGGAGAATTTTCATGTAAGAAACAAAATAAAACAAGCATGGGGCATGAGGATTAAGTGGTGCAAGTGATAGGGAGTCCTAGTCACACTAGGACTCCTATTTTTATTTGATCAAACAAGATCTTTTAACCAAATAAAATCAAGATTAAACCAACACAATTGAATAAGGCCCTAACCTATTTAAAGACTTAATTAAATTAAATTTAATTTTAATTTATTTTTTAATCAAATTAGAAAATTGGGTTAATCCGAGTCCTAGTTAGACTAGGACTAGATCTTCCTTGCACTTGGCTTATCCAATAAATCAATTGAACTTGATCCAATCAAGCCCAAACCAAATTTAATTAAATAATATTTAATTAAACTTAATCTCAATCTATTGGCTTAATCAAATTAAGCCAATTAGCAATTCAATTGCTAATTGATCCTCCTATAACACTTGCACTAGGTTAAACACCAATCGTATTGATTGTTTAACCCTACAATGATTCTTAATCATTGATCAACCATCCAATCAGATCGTAAGCTCTAATGTGTGTGATCTCATAGGTTCAAACCTAAGTCAGTAGTATAGGAATAAATTTTTATACCAATCAAAGTGACCATCTAGCAATGATACCCGATGGCCGGATAGGTCGAAGGTGTAGAACACCATCCTTGGAATCCATGTAGATATAGTTTCCATATAATTCATCCTCTCAACCATAATGCTCATAGGATACCTCAAAGTTCAATTGTCAACTCTAATCAAGTTGTCCACATTGTATTTCAAAATATCAAATCTATCTGATGGATTATCCTGGCCAAGGTTTTGCTATATTGAAATACAGTGATACATTCTTCTCCAACTCTTGGAGTGGTCAATTCTATTTTGATCACACTCCGACTTTGCAAGTACATGACTGTGCCCAAAAGCCTTCTATTGTCAAATTAAAAATTTAGTTAGTTTGGTACTAAAGCACAGTAAGTTGCTTGTAAGTCATTGAGGTGATCTCAAAGACATTCTCGACCACAGAATGCTCTGGAGTTGGTCACGTTCAATGATGATGTATCCATACATCTCATCTAAATGCCATTCCAATGTCTCCACACTCCTCGGTTAAGAGGACAACCAACCTATATGGCTTATAGCGACCTATGCTCGATAGATGTTGTTATCCTAATTAACGGCCTATCATTTGGTCGTGAACAAATTTAAGGACTAATCGATAAATTCTCTCTTTATCAAAACTAAACAGTCCTAATGACTTCATCACAATAATAGAGTTCATTAGAAGATGTGAACTTAAGATGAAAAAGATGTAAAAATATTTTTATTAATTAATAAATTAATTATAATTATAAATTAGCTCAACCATCGATAGGCTGATGATTGACTTTGGGACATAATTTCCAACACTACTGTCCTCAAGATCCTGCATAGAAGTGCATAAGTGAGCACCAGAACCAGAGTCAAGTACCCAACTAGATGCAGAAGAAACCATAAGATTAGATTCTATAACGAGCATACCTCCAAAAGGATCTGCCTTCTTCTTGTTCTTTAGGCTGGCTAGGTATAAAGGACAGTTCCACTTTTAATGACCGTCTGTGTTGCAATGAAAATATTTTTCTTTATCAGCGACTTTTTTCTTCGACTCTGCCTTCTTCTTCTTCCGACCATCCACCTTCTGCTTCTTCATGGACTTCTTCTTCTTTCTAAAAGACTTTCTCTTGGAAGAAGTCTGCTCCATAGCAAGTACTGAGCCCTTAGAATCTTTCGTAGAAAGCTCAATAGTAACCAGCATATTCATAAGTTCTGTCAGAGTATTATGTAGTTTATGCACATCGTAATTCATGATGAATTATCCATACGCATTAATCAAGGATTGTAGAATTATATCAATCTGCAAATTCTTGTCCAACTTGACATCGAGCTTCTCAAGCTCTTCTAAGTCCTCGATCATCATCAGACAATGATCTTGGACCGACAGCCCATCATGTATTTGAGCCTTACAAAGTCTTCTAGTGACTTCATATTTGGCTGTGCGACTTTGTTCATCAAACAACTCTTGCAGGTGAGCTCATCAGACATTGAGCCCAACATGTAATATCTGACTTTGTTATCATCATCCATCCACTTCTCTAGAGATGCTCTCTGATCAGCGGATGGACGGACTAATAAAGTGGGAGGATCCTATTTCAATACATGAGTCAACTTCTTGAAATCCAAAATAATTTTAAAGTTTCAAAGCCAATCCTTGAAGTTGGATCCGATCAGTCTATGGGTGTCCAGGATACGGGCTAGTGTGTTGGACGCAGATATTTTTCTGTAGAGAGTCAAAGTTTCTAGTTAAATTTTGTAATTAGACTCAATCAATTTATTTAAAAATTTTATTTTTAAATAAATTAGGCTCCCACTAGTTTCTCAGATCCCCACACTCCCTAGACAAAGATGCAAAAATCATCATGATCAATTAATTTCTAGTGGATGGTGCGGTCCTATTGACTGGCTCACCACCTCACCTAATAGTTATTGGTGATGGGTCAACTAATGAGTGGACAACTTTTATCCAATGATTCTCTAATCATGGTGCACCTAATCTTGATCTCTAATTCATGAATCTCACCATGTCCGAAATATTGATCCATTCCATAGTTAAGTCAGACCCACCATTTGCACGAATTGGATTTTTGATTGGATCCCTTACCGTATCCAAAATATTCAGCCAAACCAATCCTCCAACTTGTAGCATCCAATGCCTAATAGATGTGGTTGCATTTTTTGATGCAACTGAGCCACTGTAACCAGTCGAGAACAATCAACCCTGGGAAGGGCCCGCACATCTACAATGGTGAAAAATCAATTGACTTAATCATTTTTTAGAAAGATTCAATTTAGGTCTCTTAGACTTGACTCAGTCATAGCGGTTATGACAAGCCTAGTGGCATTGGTTAGCTTGAACTATTAGCCACCTTAAATCAGAACTAGGTTGACACAAATGACTAGGTAAGTGAGACTGGTAGAAGCGATATGCCATTAACTCGACAAAAATGCATTCAGGTCGAGTAGCTCCCAATTAAAAACCAATCGATCATATCTGCCAAACTTACCTTAGACACCAAATTATTGAACTAGAACTAATCGAGTTAGCCTACAATCCAGGCTCAAACCATGAAGCTAAATTAGATCTTAATTGAATCAATGACATGTGGCTGTGAGCCGATCTTGACCCAGACTTACAACTATTAGGCTAATCAATTCTAAGCACTCTTGATCCCACCTAACCAACTCTTGATTCGGTTTGATCAACCACTAGACCTAATTGAGAGCCAAAATTATAGTCAAAATTAATTTATAGTAAAAATTATAAAATTATCCTTAGAAGTGTATTCTTAATTCATATTTTCAAAGAGTTAAAAATTTAAGATATGAATTTTTATAATTAACTCATAAACTGCTTTCGACCGTAGGATCATCATGATGATGGTGATTGATCTAGAAGGTTGGTGTACGATCGCTTTCTTTGAGTAGATGAGTCTTGAATCTATAGTGTGGAGACATCGAAGTGAGAGTACAGATACTTGTTAGAGAACGAGGGCACTGAGCATGACCACCTCTAGCATTCATAAGAAAGTCTACCTTCTCATCGATGCCTGGCTCGATATTGCAGTAGTGTATCTGGTTCTTTGACCTGAGGTGCATCGGCAATTCACCTTAAGGGTGTTATAGTTTGACTACACCATAACTTAGTCTCCTAGCCATTCAGAATCCTGAGGTGTATGTTGGCTATAGTACGTATTGTAGGAATTGGATTAGACCAATAAGGGATCTATCTACCTCGGTAGATGAGGAGTAGCCCTATGATGATCATGAGAATTGAGTCCATAAGCCCATGGCCATGACAAAGTAAAAATGATAGAAAGAGTTTCTATAAGGGTTTCACATAGGACTCAAATCGAATGATTAATTCATATGACGGATATTGGGTTTGACGAGTTCACCTTAACCCTAATCCTGTTGGGGCTCAAGATAGAAAAACCCAATCACATAGGTAGCTGCACCAAGAGGTTCACTTTTAGTTCTAATGGATTGCCACCATATACTGCTAGGTATCACTGGTGGATTTTAGAAGCAATTAGAATGATTTTGATGATCGATCATTCTAATTGTACGAATTAGAAAAGTTCTGGTCCATCGAAAGGTATTTCGATGATGTCGATGATGGAGATCATGACATATCTTATTACCATATGAAACTGAACCTAACTAGCTCATACAAATAAAAGTTTGGATGTAGATGTTATTAATTAAGCTAACCTAGTTTGATTGATTTGGATTAGATCCAATCAAGTTCAAGGTAATCATGCTAGCACACGATTGAGCCAGACTTTCTCCTTCCGTAATCTTTTTGATTCATCACAATCGAGTCAAATTTGATTTGACTCATCTTTTATCTTGAATGAGTTTATTTTCATCTGACTAGAATAAGTCTAGATCAGATTAATTATGAAAATTAAATTCATTCCTAATGCAATTGGACTAGGGTCAATAGTTGACCAAATTAAGAGAATTGAGGGTCACATGATCAAAGAATTTTAGAAATTTTTATAGAAATTATTTTACTCTAATTTTTGGATATATATAGTAGGGTATAAGTTATACTTTGGGTGTACAAAATTTTATAATTTTTGGAGGTGCCTAGATTAGGTTTTCATAGAGTTTGATTTGGATCAAACTCTTAAGGGAAGAGTCCTAAATGCACATGGACTCTTCCTTATCCTTTCATACCACCACCTTCCAAATGGATTTTTGGCATCAAAACTAGATGAATTAATAAGTTTTTTGGGATTTTTCATGAAGATCAGGTCTAGGAGTCCCAATGATAGAATTAATAAGTTTTTTGGTCAAAAAGGGACTCTTTATGATGCTATGTCTTATATAAGAACTCTTCTCACAAAATTGCCTGAACATAATTTATTTTTTCCACACCCAAAGGAGCCTTCCCTCCAATATCCATTCCCCCTCTATCCTCTATCTCCCTTTATTCTACATGCCTAAAAAGTTAGGCACAAATCTGAGTTGAAGGTCCAAGGTTTTTGGCACAAGATTCAGCATCTACGCGATGGTGTTCGTGAGATGAATAGGCTGCCCTTAGAAGTCATTTTGAAGGCTTTTCAAATTAGATCTAGATCTAATTTTGAGAGAAAAGATTTACGAGGAAAAGACATTCATATCCTATCCAAGTGGATATTGGTAGAGGCCAGGCGCGTGTATGGCTCCTTCTAGAACCTCAGAAATCAACAGGATCATCGTAGGATAATTAGATTACCAAATCAGATACTTAAAATTAAATCTGATTTAATTTTATTTTTAACTTTTAATATCAGATCTTTATGATCAGATCTGAGAAGCCTCAAATTTGATTAGAATTTTAGAAAAAATTTTTGAAATATTTCTTTAGATCCAATCAGATCTGAACGATCCTGTGCCAGAAAAACATGTTTTTCCTTCACTTGTTGCCCAGCTGTACAACCCAAGAGGAGAGGTAAATTGGATTTTTAAAATTTTAAAGCTAATTTAAAGATATCAAGATTGAATGATGATATGCAAGTCCTGTGTGAAAAGCAATTTAGGTTAGATGAAAATATAAAAGACTTGAGAGAAAGTATTTAACAAACTAGGAAAAGAAAGATAGTAAGCACACCATAAACAAGCAAGATTTATAGTGGTTCGATGCTTTCTTTGCACCTACATCCACTCCCTAAGATCCTACTTGAAAATTCAAAACCACTAAACATATTCAATCAAAATATAATATCGGTAATTTTGATCCTAACTATCTTAAGCTAGCACACTTATTTCATGGGTACAAGCCAATCCTACACACTTCGATTTAAGGCTTGGATCAATCCTCTCAAGTTTTAGAAACCCCCAAAACTTGAAACAAAATAATACAACAGAGTATAAGAGTTAATGACAATCAAATACAAATATAGCTCCCTTAATGAGCAAATAAAATCTTAAAAATGCTTTTCACAATAATGAAGAAAGTTTTTTTGATTTCCCTCAAGATTGTTGGAGACTTAAATGAGCTCTTGAGAGGTTGGTAAACTTATAAACGAAAGCTTCTTTTTTTGAAGAGGTCTTTTTGCTTAGGACTGAATTGAATTAATAAAATCTCTTTTGTTCTTCCCTTTTTATAGCCTTTTAAATCTTTAATGGGTGGAGGAGAGAATTCTGAATAAGATTTATAGTCGTTGGAGATATTAAAGAAATCATTAAAAGCTGCTAAAACTAGATAAAACTAGCCATTGCAGAAAATTTTCGTCACAGGGGTCAACTCATGTATCGACCTCTGGCACAGTGGTCAATCTTGAGGTCAACCTCTGAGATAGAAATTAAAAAATTAATCATTCTATATTTTTGACCTTCGGAATAGCAGAGGTCAATCCTGGGATCGATCCTTGGCATAGAGACAGCATGCTAAACAGCCCGTTTTAGTAAGGGACAACCTAGGGGTCAATTCTTTTGCTTCAAACTTGATTTTCTTTTAAAATATGCATCCAAAAATCATGGGACTACCTCCAAAAAATTAAAAATCTTCTATACTTGCTCTTGAGGCTCTCAGATCAAAACTTGATAAAATTATGATTTTGCCTCCAAAATACAAAAAGACTTTTTCCAAGCCAAATTCATTAGTAATCCCCTCAAATGCTTTACAATCATCAAAATCAATTCTTAGAGCAACAAGACTTAATCTCAGCCCTTTGGCTTAATTAAATTAAGTCAATTAACAATCCAATTGCTAATCGATCCTCCTACAATACTTGCACTAGATTAAACATCAATCGTATTGATCATTTAATCCTAGAATGATTCATAATCAATGATCAACCAGCCGATCAGATCAAGAACTCTAATGTGTATGACCCTATAGGTCCAAACCAAAGCTAGTAGCATAGGAACAAATTTCTATGTCAATCAAAGTGACCATCTAGCAATGAAACCCGACGGTCGGATAGGTCGAATGTGTAAAACAACATTCTTAGAATCCATGTGGATATAGTTTTCATACAATTCATCTCCTTGACCAAAATGCTCATAGGATACCTCTGAGTTTAACTGTCAACTCTAATCAAGCTATCTGCATTATATTTCAAAATATTAAATCCATCTCATGGATTATCCTGGCCATGGTTTTGCTATATTGAAATATAGTGATACATTCTTCTCCAACTCTTGGAGTAGTCAATCTAATTTTAATCACACACCAACTTTGCAAGTACTTGACTATGCCTAGAAGCCTTCCGTTACTGAATCAAAAATTCAGTTAGTCCAGTACCAAAGCATAGTGAGTTGTTTGCAAGCCACTAAGGTGATCTCAGGTCTAAGGGACACTTATACCTATATCTCATCAGAGATATTCTCGATAGTAGAATGTTCTAGAGTTGGTCACATTCAATAACGATGTATCCTTACATCTCATCTGTATGCCAACTAGTGTCTTTACACTCTTTGGTTAAGAGGACAACTAACCTATATGATATATAGTGACCTATGATCTATAGATGCTATTGTCCAAATTAGCAGCCTATCATTTGATCACGAATAATTTAAGGACTAATCGATAAATCCTCTATTTATCGAAATCAGATAGTCCTAAGGACTTCATCACAACAATGGAGTTCATTAGAAGATATAGACTTTATGATGAAAAATATCAAAAAAATATTTATTTTATTTATTAATAAATTAATTATAATTATATGGTAGCTCAACCATCAATAAGCTTACGATTGGCTTCGGCATATATTTTTCAATAGCTCCCACTTGTCCTAAAGCCACTCAACACAGTATCTAATACCATCTTCGACTTATGATTGTCGAACTCCTTTATCGCTAGGGCTTTAGTGAAGGGGTTGGTCAAGTTCTTCTTTTCATCGATCTTCTAAGGGTTGACATCACCTCAATCAATGACCTCCCACATTAGGTGGAAGCGACGCAGTATGTGCTTCATCCACTGGTATGCCTTTGATTCCTTTGCCTGAGCAATGGCACTAGTGCTATCATGGTAAAGCAGGAATAGACCATCAAGAAAGGGTGCTACTCCAAGCTCGGTGATGAACTTTCTCAGCTACACAGCTTTCTTTGCAGCATTTGATGCTGTGATATACTCCGCTTCATAAACAGAGTTTGCCACAGTATGCTGCTTGAAACTCTTCCAGCAGATGGCTCCACCATTTAGACTAAAGATGTAATTTGATACATTTCTACTGTTATCATGATTAGATTGAAAGCTGGAGTCTATAAATCCCATAAGTTTTATATCTGACTCACCATAAACCAACCATTGGTCCTTAGTATTTCTCAAACACTTAAAGATGGCTTTAACCACTTTTCAATGGTTTTCTCCAGTATCAGATTGGTATTTATTCAATATTTCTAGTGAGTATGCCACATTTGATCTCATACATACTATCGAAGCATATGAGACTCTACTCATACACTCTCTCTTTAGGAGTTGTCAGATAATCCTTCTTAGAGAGAAAAATTCTATGGCCTATTGAGAGATAGCCCTTTTTGGAGTTCTCCATGCCAAACTTTTTTAGCATAGCTTCTATGTATGTGAACTAGGATAACCCAAGCATCCTCTTAGATCTATCCCTATATATCTTAATCCCTAAAATGTAGGATGCTTCACCCAAGTCCTTCATGGAGAACTATGATGATAACCAAACTTTTATTCCCTATAGTGCGGAGATGTCATTCCCAATTAAGAGAATGTCATCCTCGTACAAGATAAGATATACCAATACTGGACCATTTATCCATTTGTAAATATAGGACTCTTCTCTATTCTTAACGAAACCATACATTTTGATCACCTTAACAAAATGCATATTTCAACTTCGAGATGCCTGCTTCAATCCATAAATGGAATGAAGTTCACATACCTTAGACTCATCTATGGATGTGAACCCCTCAGGTTGTATCATAGACACCTCTTCGATCAGCTTTCCATTTAAGAAAGCTATCTTTACATCCATCTACCAGATCTTATAATGCAGATGGACAGTTATCGCAAGCATTATTCGAATGAATTTGAGAATTGCCATAGGAGAGAACATCTCATCATAGTCTATACCATAACATTGATGATACCTCTTGACAATCAGACTGGCTTTATAGGTTTCCACCTTTATGTCTACGCTTCTCTTTCTTTTGAAGATCCATTTACACCCAATAGGCTTAACCCTTTCAGTTGGGTCAATCAATGTCCACATATCATTGACCTTCATGGATTTCATTTCAAATTTCATGGCCTCAAGCCATTTCTTGAAATTAGGCTTCTGCATTACATCCATATAGATGATCGAATCCTCATCGTTCTCATCGAGTTTGATAGGATCACCATCCCAAACTAAGAAATCATAGTATCTATCTGGCTGACATGGTACTCTACTATATCATCTTAATGGTGTAGGTACATTGGGCTTCGAATTTGATCTAATCAAATTTGACTTAGGTTTAGCTATTGGTGTCGGTCTTTCTACCTATTGAACTTTATCAAGTTCAACCTTAGAGGCAACAATTCCTTCACCAAAAAATTTTTTTTCTAAAAAAATTTCCTTAAGGCTGACGAACATCTTTTATTCTTCAGCATAGTAGAAATAGTAATCTTTACTTTCTTTGGGATACCTTATAAACACACACTTATCAGACCAGAATCCAAGCTTATCTGTATACAAATGTTTGACATAAGCCAAACAATCCCAAACCTGGAGGTGAGAGAGTGTAGGCCTACACCTAGTCTATATCTCATATGGAGTCTTTACGATAGATTTACTCAGTACATTATTCAATATATAACATGCAGTCTCAAGAGCATTACCCCAAAATAAAACAGGCAGACTAGCAAACCCCATCATAGATCAAACTATGTCCAACAAGATTCGTTTTCTTCTTTTTGATACACCATTATGCTGTGGTGTTCCTGGAGGAGTCCATTATAAGAGAATCTCATTCTCATTCTCTTCTAGATAGATCAAGAACTCACTTAATAGATATTTACCTCCTCGACCTGATCGAAGAGTTTTAATACTCTTTCTAGTTCATTTTTTTACTTCACTTCAAAATCTTTTGAATATTTCAAATGAATCCAACTTATGTTTTATTAGATAGACATATCCATACCTGGATAGATTATTTGTGAAGTGATAAAGTAGAAATATCCACCTCTGGCACTGGTGCTCATTGGTCCACATACATCGGTATGTACTAGACCTAAGAGCTCAATGGCTCTCTCACCATTTTCAGTAAAAGATGATTTGGTCATTTTTTTAAGAAGACAAGACTTATAGATTGGAAGTAATTCACAATTACTGACTTTGAGGATTTTCTCTTGGATCGACCTGTTTATTCTATTCTTGTTAATGTGACCTAGCCTACCGTGCTATAGGTAGATATCAGAGATATTATCTAATCTAAGATATTTTTTAGAAGTATACATTACACTCACAGACTATGATAAAATGTAAATATTATTTTTTATTATTCTTATATTATTATAATATTATTCATAATAATGTCATAATAATCTTTTTTATTAATAAATGATAACTATTTTTGGCCAAAAGGCTAATAGAGATTATATTCATCAAAAAAGAAGGACAATAATGACATTCATCCAAAGAAATGATATTATCATTGAAAATAAGTTAAACTCTTTTCATAGCTAAAACTGGAACAGATCTTTCATCTCCAACATTCAGGAATCACTCGTTATTTTAAAATTTTCTACTAACTTGAAGTCCTTGCAACAAATTGCAAATATGGACTGGACTTCCGATATCTAATGCCCAAGTAGTAGTATCACAAATAAAGAAGTTACAAGGTATTATCATATAACATCCTTGATCGGCAACTACTTGGTCTCTTCTCTTATTCAACCTATTGGGGTTATGAAAAGCAAGATATTGAGGACAGTTCTTCTTTCAATGCTCCTGCTCTTTATAGTAGAAATATTCTGCCTAATCTAGGTTATTCTTAGATCTTTTATTTAAATTGGGTATAGAGGCCCCAACACGAACCACTTCATGCTGCTGAACAACATTCAACTTACGATACTTATTATCGAAGTTGGATCCTATAAATTTATTACTGTCTAACAGTGAATGAAGCAACTATGGTTTGAATTTAACTATATAAAAGAGAACCAAAAGCCTAATTAGTAATTGATTCATTAAACCTAAAGATTTGGACTTTAATCAAAAGGTTCTTCCACTATTTTATTCGAACTAGTAGTCTCTACCTCCAATTCGAGGAATTATCCTAATTTCTTATTAGATATTATAATCTACGTAGACTACACACAAGCCTAACTATGGTTGGTCAACCCATGTATATCTAAGGATAGGTTCATAATCGATTATTTTTTTAAGTAATTTTTAGTAATTTAATTTTATCCCAAATATCTTTTTAGTTGGCTAGGGCCTCTACTAAAAGTTTTAATTAGGTCCAACCATTAACATGACTATACTTGGTCCATCTAACTAATGAATGATTAAGTCCAACTATGATTGATCAATCTATCCACTATTTAGAGAGACATGGCTAAGAAATCATATAATGAATGATAATTTCATTAGCCCATAGCACCAGGCCTATGGGCCTCCAATGATTATCCAACTAATAGACTCATTATCATCCACTTAATGGAAGGCTATAATCTAGTTATCATCATAACTATTTTATTTTGAGGATCTAATAATTTTAAAAAATTTTAATTTAAGGAAGAGAGAAGGTTAGATGAACCAACTTATCATGATTCTCCCATTGGCTTCACTAAGTTAGCTTAAGGGAGACCATTAATAGACTGGTGTAGGAGTACCTAAATCAGTCACACTGATTTACCTAGCTGACATGGGTCAGCTTGAATAGTCAAGTCATCTGATCAGAATATAATTTTATCAAGAGGCCAGGTAAGTTCGATCGATGGGAGGGTCTATTTAAGTTTGCCTTAGACACCATAAAAAATGGCCAGGCAAGCAAGTTACTAATTAAAGATCACCGATCTGGTTTATCTTAGACACCAACTGGTTTAATTAATCTCGATTGGATCAACCTAATAGTTCATGCTAGATCGTGTAGCTAAGAATCAAGTCCATCTTGGATTTCGTTAAAGACATAGACTTGACCAACTACAATTATTGTAATTGATCTAGAGAATCCTTGACCTAATCTAAGACAATAATTAATTAGATTTAGTCAATTCTTTAATTAAGTCCATTCTTTAATCTAACCATAAGACTAACCCAATTAATGGACCTAATCTTCATTAATCCATTAACCTAATGTGTTATGATTTATGTCTTAGGATCTTCAATTTACAATCCTAGATCCTAATCAAACAACTTTTTAATTCTTAATTAAGTTTTGGACTGAGGATTGGGGTTTGACATTTCAAAAATCATTTTTATATTTATAAAATATTTTTATAATATGGTTCTACCAACCAAGTTGTACATTTAATTCATAATTAATATGCAAATAAGATAAATATGAAACTACTTTAGATCTAATCTAAACAGATTCATGTAATTAAAATGGTTTTAATTTCAATCAATCATAAATTACCTTAGAATAAATTTGACATATTTATAATGATTAAAATTAGATTAAAATATTTTTAATTAGATCATAATTTTTTTTAGATCTAATTTAAAATTTTATGATCAATATTTTAGATCAGCACATACTAGGACAACCTCTCCACTATAAGGGATAAACCTTATAGCAGGACAATCTTATAATCAGTCCATACAATCTAAAATTTTTATTTTTAGATCTAAAATTCTTTTAAATCTAATAAATTATAAATAAAATTAGATTACATCTAATAAATTTATGATTAGTAATAGATCTACAGGAACTAGGATAATCTCTCCATTGTAAGGGGTAAATCTTGCAGCAGGACAACCTTATATCAGTTTGTGTGATCAAAGTTTTTAATTTTAGATTTAATAGTCAGATTATAAATAAAATCTAATCTAAAAAATAATCTAAATATTCAAAAATAATCATATAATAATTAACCTAGCTTTGATACCAGTTGAAGGAACTAGATCTAGGGTTTTAGGGCTAGATCTTTAAACTTTTTCAAGTCTAGACAACAGAAGATAGGAATTAATCAAAATTAATTTATAAAAATTAAAAAGTTTCTAGATCTAAGATCTTATTACATGATTATAGCATGTGATTAAATTAAAAATTAAAAATATTAGAAAAGAAAGACATGTTGATCATATCAACATTGATCTACACTAGATCGCATTCAAGTATGAAACAGGGGATCAGATCTATATTACATGTGCAAGTTAGACTTTCTAACTTATTGATCCAGGCTTGAGGATGTAGCTCTAAGCCGTACACATGTCCAGCCTTTAAGAGATGTTCACACGAGTCCATGAATCCTGATCAAAAGTTTGATCTTTGAAAATCAATATAATATGCTAGTACTATGCTAATCCTTCTTCGACAGTCGATCCGATGCTTTCTTCTTCAAGATTTGAGCTCTCCAAAGATCAGAATGAAGAGAAGAAACTTTTGATCTAAGACACTAAATAATAAATCTCAAAGATGGAAGATAAAGGATGAATTGAAGAAATCCTAGAAGAAGATCCTCTACTTCTTCTTTCTTCTCTCACCTAGATAGTTAGATTGGTGTCCATAAAAACCCAACGCCCAAGAATCTTTTTCCTCTGATTTTCACATGCCCAAAACTTCTCTCAATGATCTAGAATCTCTTAGAAACTTAGTCCAAAAGACTCTTCTTATATCAAGATATAGAAGAATCCTTGTCTAGGTTAAATACCTAGATAGGATAAGAGCAGATAAGGCAACTAGTTGGTGGGCGCCCCCTCCTTTCCTTTTGCTGTGGACCACCAAAAAAAGTCCTCTTTTTACCATGGAAATTCAAAGGAAAATCAAGATGGGGGGCAGTAATAGGGAAGAGTCCAAGTTTCCTAAAATTCTATCCAATGGAATAGGAAACTTGGAAACTAACTACCTTAGATGTCTTGGCCCATAACAAAACACCATGTAGGAAAGAGAGAGAGAGAGAGAGAGAGAGAGAGAGAGAGAGAGAGAGAGAGAGAGAGGTTGGGCATGCATGAACTTCAGGGAGAGAGGGAATTCATGCTAAAATAGAGAGAGAGAGGGATGTGGGATGCATGGGATATAGGTGGCTCAAAGATAAAAGTTCCTAGTCACACTAGGACTCCTCATTTGACTTGGTCCATATGATTTCTCAAGCCAAATTAAACCCAAAGCAAATTAATCAAATTAAATTAGATCCCAATCTAATTAAGAATCTAATTAAATTAAATTAAATTAAATTAAATTCTTTTTTAATTTTTAATTAAATTAGAAACTGGGTTGATGCAAGCCCTAATTGAACTTGGACTAGTTCTTCCTTATAATTAGCTTATCCAATAAACTAATTGAACTTGATCCAATCAAATTCAAACCAAATCTAATTAAAATATATTTAATTAGACTTAATCTCAACCCTTTGGTATAATTAAATTAACTTAATTAGTAATCTAATTGCTAATCAATTCTCCTGCAATACTAGCACTAGGTTAAACATCAATTGTATTGATCGTTTAACCCTAGAACGATACTTAATCATTGATCAATCATCTGATCAGATCATGAACTCTAATGTGTGTGACCCCATAGGTCTAAGCTTAAGCTGATAGTCTATAAATAAATTTTTATATCAATCAAAATGATTATCTAGTAATGGTACACGACGACCGGATAGGTCAAATGTGAAGAACAACATCCTTAGAATCCATATAGATATAGTTTCCATATAATTCATCTCCTTGATCAAAATGCTCGTAGAACACCTCAAAATTTAACTATCAACTCTAATCAGGCTATCCACATTATATTTCAAAATATTAAATCCATCTCATGGATTACCTGGCCAAGGTTTTGCTATATTGAAATACAGTGATACATTCTTCTCCAACTCTTGGAGTGGTCAATCCCATCTTGATCACACATCAGCTTTGCAAGTACTTGATTGTGCCTAAAAGCTTTTCGTTACTAAATTAAAAATTTAGCTAGTCCAGTACTAAAGTACAGTAAGTTGCTTGTAAGCCACTGAGATGATCTCAGGTCTAAGAAATACTTATACCTATATCCCATTAGAGACATTCTCGATAGCAGAATGCTCTGAAGTTGATCATGTTCGGTGATAATGTACCATTACATCTCACCTGTATGCCATACTAGTATCTCCATACTTTTTGGTTAAGAGGACAACAAACCTATATGGCATACAGAGATCTATGCTCGATAGATGCTGTCATCCTAATTAACAACCTATCATTTGATCACAAATAGTTTAAGAACTAATCGATAAATCCTTCTTTTATCGAAACTAGATAGTCCTAAGGATTTCATCACAATAATGAAGTTCAATAGTAGATGTAGACTCGATGAGAAATATCAAAAAATATTTATTTTATTTATTAATAAATTAATTATAATTACAAGATAGATCAACCATCAACAGGCTGACAATTAGCTTTGGAATATATTTTTCAATACTGATTTCTCAATTTTCAAGCTTCTTTGTGGTCTCTAAGGAGGATGCCATCTTTGAAATATAAGACTAATGGATCAATCCAGCTGGATTCATGATCTTCTTGCATCATAATCTGAAGCTCCTTCAAGCTTGGTTATTGAAGAAATTCAAAAAAAAAATCTCTTTTAGTAACTCATTCAGAGCTAAAGTAATCAACTTGGATAAAAGGTTGGCTATAGAATTCTCTACCTTTGGAATCTATTGGATGTTAAAACTACTAAAGGCTGAGATTAAACTCTTCACATTATCAAGTATTTTCTCTTTTTTTTTTTTGAGCTTCATAGCTGCCATTGACATGTCCTACCATCAATTGTGATTCACTATAGGTTTTTAGATAATCTATTCCCAATTCCTTAGCTATTTTCAATCCTACAATCAAAGCTTCATATCCTACTCTATTGTTAATTATGAAAAATTCAAAGCATAGTGCATATTCGGCAATGATTTCTTCTGGATTGATAAGAATCAAACCTGCATCTGCTTCAGAAGCATTAGATGAACCATCAATATATAAGGCCTAAAAGTCTTCAAGAAGATTTGCCTTCTCTTTGAAGGGTTCGGCTGGGAATCAGAAGTGTTGACTTCCTGTTGTTCAAGCTCAATTGGATCTAGAATAGCATATTCCACCATAAAATTGATCAATATTTGAGCTTTAATAGATGGTTGGGGTTGAAATTTTATATCAAATTCTGTAAGCTCGATCACCTATTTAGCAATTCTTTCAAAGGTGTTAGACCAATAAAGAACAGTCTTTATGGGTTGATCTATGAGAATTATTATCATATGCTCTTGGAAGTAAGATTGGAGCTTCCTGACTATAATCAACAAAGCATAGGTTAGCTTTTCTAATTTTGTATACTTCATTTTGGCATCCCTCAGGACCCAGCTTATATAGTAGATTAGCTTTTGAACTTTGTTCTCCTCTCTGATTAAGATAGCTCCAATGGCTATCGGGGAGAGTGCCAAATATAAGAATAATTCTTCATCAAGTTTGGATTTGGCAAGGAGAGGAGGTGTGCTGAGGTAGCATTTTAGTTCTTCAAAGATTTGCTGACATTTCGAAGTTCAGCAAAAATTATTCGATTGCTTGAGCACTTGGAAGAAAGGCATGCAACATTCTGCCGATCTTGAAACAAAATGATTCAAAGCCACAATCTTTTCCATCAAGTGCTGAACTTCTTTTATTGTATTGGGAGCAGCCATCTCTTGAATGGCTTGGATCTTCTTTAGATTTGCCTCTATCCATGCCCTGACACCATGAATCCTAAAAATTTTTTTGAGGTCACTCTAAAAGTGTATTTTATCAGATTTAGCTTCATCTTGTACTTTCAAAGAGTGTTGAATGTCTCCTTTAGGTTGGTAATGTGATTTCTTGAAGATCGGCTTTCGACTTGCATGTCATCCACATAAACTTCTATGTTGCAATCGATCTACTCCTTGAAGATTTTATTTGCCAGGCATTGATAAGTTGTACATGCATTTTTGAGTCCAAATGGCATGACCCTGTAATAATAAAGACCATAGTTAGTAATAAAGAAAGTTTTCTCCTCATCTTCAGGTGCCATCAGGATTTGGTTGTAGTCAGAGAAGGCATCCATGAAAGTGACAAGCTCATGGCCTAATGTTGCATCCACCAATAGGTCAATTCAAGGTAGAGAGTAGCTATCCTTTAGGCAGGCTTTATTCAAATCAATGAAGTTTATACACATCTACCACTTTTCATTTGCTTTCTTCACGAGGACCATATTGGTGATCCAGTCTGCATAAGATACTGCTTAAATGAATTGAGCTTTAAGGAGCTTATCCACCTCATCCATAATTATCTTCTAATGATCTAATGCAAAGCTTTGCTTCTTTTGCTTCATAGGTCGATATTTGTGATCCATGCTCAGATGATATTTCATTACTTCTAAATCAATTTTAGGCATATCAATGATAATCCAAGCAAAAACATCTGCATTCTTTTGCAAGAAGATAATCAGTTGTCTTTTGACTTCTTCATCTAAGTTTGAACCAACTTGAATTATATGGTCTTTATTCCCATCATTCAAAGGGATTATGATAAGATCATCAATAGGTTCCCTCCATTCTTCAATCAAATCATCCCAAACATCTAGGCCATCTACAAGATAGAATTCAGACTACTTGCCACTTTGCAGCTCAATTGTATAACAATATTATGCCAGAGCTTGATCACCTCAAACCTCTCCAACCCCAAATTTCATTAGGAACATGACTTTCAGGTAATATGTCGACACTACAGCTTAGAATGCATCAAGTCCAGATCGTCCGAGGATGCCATTGTAGGTAGAAGAAGCTTTTACTACTAAAAAATCAACTTCAGCTTGAGATTATTTTGGGTATTGACCTGCCATAGCTAGAAGAGTGATTATTTCTTCAATTGGTATAGTGTCATCCGTAAACCCCACTGATGGAGAGATTCGTGGCCCTAAGTGATTATCAAGTATAGACATCTTGGAGAAAGTATCATAAAACAAGATATCGATAGAACTTTCATCGTCAACCAAGACATGGCATACATTATAATTGGCAATATTCAGAGAGATCACAACCACATAATCATGTGAAAATTAAACCTCTTGTGCATCTTCTTCAGTGAAAGTAACAATTTCTTTAGTTCTCTGCCTTTTCGTTGGCTTTACTGACCCACTGACTTTTTTTTGTCAATGTCTTCCAGCAATTGTGTTGATGATTACAGGTGGGTGTCGGTCTCCTTGGGGTTCTTCCCTATGAGGTAGTTTTGGTTGTGGAAGAGCCCTTAGCCGCTCTTCCTTTCCCTCAAACTGATGTCATAGAAATTGATCTAGTTAATTTTGCCTGTCAGCTCCTTAATTTTATCCTAGAGCTGCATATATTCTTCAGTATTATGATCATGGTCATAATGGTAGAGGCAGTACTTATTAGGGTTGCATCTATTTTGATGAGACCTTAATCTTTCCGGCCTTGATAATTGCTCCTTGATTTCCATCAGAATTTGAGTTTTCAAAGCATTTAAAGAAGCATAGTTATTGAATCTTCTGCAAGGAGGACTTCGCCGCATCCTCCGATTCAGGCTTCTTGGCCAACGAGCCTGAGGTGGAGTACAGATTCATCTACATTCAGGAGGGATTTTAGAATATGGCCGAGCTTCACTTGGTTTTTCTACTAGTGCGGGCTTGCTAGATTCCCCCGCCTGTCACTCTCCTATGACATCATCATCTTGAAGCTTGAAATCTTCTTCAATTCGAGCATATCCCTCTGCTAGAGCTAGCATGTTAGCGATGTCTTGGGGATATTTCTTCTCTAACGAGAAGAAGAGATCATTCTTCAAAAGGTCACTTTTCAGAGTAGCCATTGCAATGGACTAGTCTAGGTTTTAGACCTCCAAAGCAGTAGTGTTGAAGTAGCTAACATAGGCTCGGATGAACTCTCCTTCTTTCCACTTAATGTTTACAAGAAAATTCAAGCCCCGCCTCGGACATCGACTGCTAATAAAGTGAGCCATAAACTAGTAGCGCAACTAATTAAAAGAGTAAATGGTATCCAATTTTAGCCTGGAGTACCAATTTCTTGTTGCACCCTTCAAGGTTGATAGGAAGGCTTGGCATAAAATGGCATCTTGCATGCTATGGAATAGCATCATAGTTTGAAAGAACTCTAGATGGTCGACTGGATCCGAAGTTTCGTTAAAACTTTCAAACTAAGTGAGCTTAAAGTTCGACGGGATGGACTTCTGCATGATCTGAGCAGTGAATAGCGAGTCAGTGTGGATGTCATCATTATGAGTGGGGCTACATGGCAAAGCTCCTTCATTTGCTAGTTCATTTTTTAAAGCTTTTGATCAAGGATATCATCTAGATCATAAATCTCAAAGTGCGCTAGGTTTGACGGGGGTAGAGACATTCTAGGGGTGGAATCATGCTCATAATAGGAGCTCTCTGCTCTCTATTTTCTCTTTCCAAGATTTTCTGATTGACTTTTCTAGGTGGACCTTCCTTGCATCAAATTTTCATGCTCTGGTGGTAGTCTTTCCAGTGGTGCTGGTGCCAAAGTTTGTTGCATGGCTTGCACAACCTCCATGAGGCCTCTCACTTATTGTACTAGTAGGTTAAACTGATTCAAATCCATCATTGTTGTTGGTTGAGAAGGTTGGGGTGAAGGTGATAGGGCCGAAATTGGTTGATTAGTCGATTTTGGGTTAGATCGGGCGGTGATGGCAATGGATCTCCGAGAAGAAGTTCTCTTAGGAGGCATTTTGCTAGAATGAAAGAAGAAGAAGACTGCTCGATCAGATACTCTTTTTAGAGCAAGGGCTCACACACCCTTTCTCTAGCACCATCCTATTGGTGCAAAAAATGGACAGCCGCCAAAGTTTGCTAAAAGTAGGAATCAGGGTCTTATTGGTGAAACCTGCAAGACAAAGTTCTAGCCGAAGTTAGCTCTAGTGTGGACCCTCCAATGGTCAAGTTAGTGTTCTAGCCAACAAGAATGGAGTACACAGAAGATTGGACATAAAAAAAAAGCTTAGAGAAAAAAATATATCTAGAGGATCCTATTTATAGATGGGCCTATAATAGATTAATGGTGACAGCTACAATAGAATGTCAGTAGGCCATTCGGGCCATTCAGAGTTTGTTATAGAGAGTGGACTGTCATTTGTCATGACTTATTGGTTGCTAGATATTATTTTCTAGAGTTTGGACAGAAGGTCGAAGGCTTCCGAACTTGGTCATGAGTCATTGGTGTTGAAATTAAGCTGCTAGAGCTTAAGATTAGGTGGACGGAGCTTGAAGGTTAGCCTTTGGGTTGAGTGTGATGAGTTTGTAAATTAGATTATGAATTTGAACCTTGGTGTAACTGTTTCAATTGCTGTTGGAGGCTCGATCATCCTCAAGGTTGGCTGATGATGACACTAGTACTTCGGCCTAGAGAGCTTGAGGTTAGAAAGGAATAACAGGTTCTTCAATCAAGACTATGGTGGAGACACTTTAATTACTCTAATAAAGCTTGGCCAGAACTCAAAATTGGCCCAAAATCAAGACTGGATAGTGCGAGGTTCAATGCTTATGGGGCGGTTGTTGCTTATGTTGACAGTATACAAGGTTTCATGCATGAATTTCAAAATATTATTGAAAAATAACATAGCGGAACATACAGGTTAAACCATTTAATCTACAAATGCATGTAATTTAATTACTAAACCCTACATCTAAGACCTATAATATGCCATAATGCATTCTAAATCTGAAAATAAAAGTATTTGGTATTGATCAAATCAATATCCTAAATCTAGAACGATTCTAGATCTGAAACCTAAATCACATCTAAGTGAGAGAAGAGATCAAATCTCTTACCCTGTATGGGACGAGAACTCTACAGTTGATTTTTGTTATTGTCTTTGAATCCGCACACATGTCCAGCCTCTACAAGTGATCCACATGAGGCTACAACAAAATCAGAGGTTCGTCGAATTAAAATCCGCTCAAAGTGCTAGCTTCTCGCGAATCCCTCTGCATGGTTAATCTAAAATATATTCTTTGGATCTCTTTGATACTCCAAGAGATGAAGAATATAAAGAGAAATAAGCAAGAAATTCAACCTTCGAATCTCCCAAAAATCAAAAATAAATTACATTAGAAAAGGATCTTAAGAGAAGACAAATCTTCTCTTTCAGGACATCGATGATTGATGTCATGAAAACATCCTTATGCTAGGACAAGGAAAGACCTTCTCTCCTAGACTTTTCCCATGTTTCCAAATCTCACATTCTCTGATTTTTTTGATAGAAAAATCTTACAAAATATGGAGAAGAAGGGTTCTCAAATAAACCCTAAGAGAAGACCTTGTTCTCTTTTCCTTCTCTCATCAGGACATGATCAGATCATGTCCAAAAAGATCACTATGTCCCAACATCTTAGAGCACAGATGTCTACACCCTCTTCCTCTATCTCTCTTATATTTTTATCATATAAAAATTATAAATAATAAATAAATAAGGATTAGAAATAAATCTCTAAGAGAAAAAAAATTTTCTCTTGGTTTTCTCTCTTCAAGACATCAACAATTGATGGCTTAATGAGGTCTCTCCTTCATGAAACTTGGCATCCAAAGACTTCCATGGCTCTTCCTACTTTTTTTCTATTTTTTTATGATTTTTTTAGATTTTACATATCCTAAACCTGATAGGAGACATCCTTCCTTTTACGTATGGAAGACTAGGTCAAAACCAAGTCTTAATAGGAGACCAAGGAGGAGTTTTAGGAGGCATCCAACTCTTGGATGCCTCCACCCTTATTTTTTGGATATGAAGATCAGGAAACCATGTGCAAAATCAAATAAAATAGGTATACAAAAGAAAAAGAGACATAAAAAAAAATTTCATAAGGAAAGGAGGTGTTTTGGAGAATTGGGACTCTTTCAAAAGAAAACAAAACCAAACCACTTACCAAATTTGATCAAATCAAATTTTAATTAATCTCTTCAGATATTTGGTATATAAAGAAGCTCTTATTGGCATGGAGAATATCACATAAAGATCTAGAAATAAAATATGGGCGTTGACTTTTATTGGTGCAAGGAAGGAGTGAGAGTCCTAGTCCAACTGAGACTCTTCTTGTTTGACTAGGTCAAAACTATTTTAAACCTAATTCAAATCAAATTAAATACAACCTAATTATGGATGATCCTAGTCTAACTAAAAATTTAGTTAAGTTAGGTTTAAATCATATTTAAATTTGATTAAAATTCTAACTCAATTAGGAATTAGATGCACTCAAATCCTAGTCCAACTAGAAATTATTTTTTTCTTGCAATTGACTTGTCCAATAAATCAATTAAACTTAATCTAATTAAGTCCAAATAAATTTTAATTAAATTTAATTTAATTAAACTTGATCTTAGCCTAAATGCTCAATCAAATTTAGCCAATTAGCAATCTAATTGCTAATCGATCCTCCTACGATACTTGCATTAGGTCAAACATCAATCGTATTGATAGTTTGACCTAAGAACGATTTTCAATCATCGATTAACCATCTGATTAGATTACAACCTCTAATTTATGTGATCCTATAGGTTTGAACCTAAGCCGATAGCACAGAAATCAATTCTTGTACCAATCGAAGTAACCATCTAGCAATGGTTCCTGATGTTCGGATAGGTCGAATGTATGCAAAGCAACATTCTTAGAACCCTGGCCCATGGTTACCATATAATTCATTCCTTTGATCAATAATACTCAAGATGACTTTAAGCATGCTATTAATTACTCATACAAGTCATCTCTATTGTGTTTCAAAATTTTGTAAATCCCATGACTCCTCACGAGGATTACCCAGGCCTAGATTTTGCTAAATTAAAATACAATGAGACATTCTCTTTCTAAAGCTAATCAGGAGTAATCAATCCTATCTTGACTCATACACTAATTTCACAAGTACTTGACCATACCCAAAAATCTTCCAAACCTATAGTAAAAATACAGGCAGTCCAGCATCAAAGTACAGTGAGTTGCTTGCAAGTCACCATGGTAATCTCAGGTCGAAGGGATCTTATACCCATTGGCCTTAGCTAGCCACTCTTGATAGTAGAGTGCTACATTGATCATGTTCAATACAGATGTACTCCTATATCTCACCTGAATGTCATACCAGTGTCTTTAGAGGATAACCAACGCATATGGCATACAACGATCTATACTCGATAAGTTATCATCCTTATTAATAACTTATCATTTGATCGTGAATAATTTAAGAACCATCTGATAAATTCTTCTTTATCGATTGATTATGGTTCTAAGAACTTCATCATAATTTAGAAGTTCATTTAGGAAAGATAGAACTTCTATGATGAATCAACCAAATAACTATTATTATTAGATAATTCATATATTGATTCCAATCATCTACTATTTAGATAATTGGCTTTAGGACATATTTCTCAACAACTCCCACTTGGACTAAAGCCAATCAAAATGATATCAAATATCCTATCTTCCACTTGAGTTTGTAGAACTCCTTAGTTCCGAGGCCTTAGCAAATGCGTCGGTCAAGTTCTTCATTTCTATCAATCTTCCAAAGATCGACATCATCCTAATCTAAAATTAAAGATGATAGCGATGCAGAATATGCTGGTCCTCTGGTTCTTTAGCCTGAGCTATGGCTCCAGTGCTATAATAGGACTAGACCATCAATGGAGGGTGCCACTCCCAACCTGCTAATGAACCTCAGCAACTACACAGCTTACATGGCAGCATCATATGCCATGATATACTCTACATCACTAACTAAATAGGCTAAAGTATCCTACTTGGAACCTTTCCAGTAGATTGCTCCTACAATTAGGGTATGATTCGACATTCTCTTATTGTCATCTTATTCTGACTAAAATTAAAACATCCACATATTTTAAGTCAGTATTTTTATATTTGAGTCACTGGACCTTAGTATTTTCCAAATACATAAGGATTATCTATACAATCTTCTAGTGATCCTTATTTAGATCAAACTGGTATCTACTCACTATATTAGTGAGTATACCATATCTGATTTTGAACATGAAAAAATTATATGATAGCCAAGCCTTTATTCCTTGGAATGCTGGAATATCATTTTTAATTAAGAGAAATTCATCCACAGACAACACAAGGAATAACACTATGGAACATTTTGCTCACTTACAAATGCAGGATTTGTCTTTGTTCATAACAAAGACATACGTTCAAAATATATGTTCCAAAATTGAGATTATAGCCAAACGGGCTTTATAGGTCTTTACCTTTCCATCTGCACTACTCTGATCCTTTTGAAAAACCATTCATACCCAATGGATTTTATTCCTTCAGAAGAATCATCTAGTGTCCACATACTATTGATTTTCATGGACTTTAATTTGGATTATGTGGCTCCAAGCCACTTCTCAAAGTCAGACCACTACATTGCATCCCTATAGGTGATTAGATTCTTGTTGTTCTCATTAAGCTCAACAAGATCGCCATTCCGGACCAAGACACCGAAGTATCTATTCGGCTAACATGGTACTCTACCGAATCTTCTTAAAAGTGCTACTTTAACGAGCTCCGAATTTGATCTGATCAAATATACTTTTGTAGATTTACTAGATTATGTCGGTTTATTTCTACTAGTCAAATTTTTTCAAGTTCAACTTGACAAGCATCAGTTCCTTCTTTAAAGAACTCCTTTCCAAAAGAAATGCCCTACTACTAATGAACATGTTATATTTTTCAGCATGGTAGAATTAATCACCCTTAAACACTTATTAGACCGGGATCCAAGTTTATCTATATGCAAATCTTTGACATAGGCCAATCAACTCCAAACCTGAAGGTGAGAGAGTTTAGATCTATGCTCGATCCATATCCCATATGGAGATTTACAGCAGATTTACTTGGTATTTTTTTAGAATAAAACAAGTACTCACAACAACACAATTCTAAAATAGGCAAACAAGTGAACCCTATCATGGATTGAACCATGTCTAACAAAGTTTAACTTCTCCTTTTAGATACACTGTGTTCTGAAAAGAATTCCACTAAGAGAGAATCCTATTCTCTCCTAGATATGTCATAATCTTACTAGATAAATATTCACCTCTTCGATCTGATCGAAGAGTTCTAATACCTTTTTCAGTTTATTTTTCTATTTCATTATTTTATTATTTAAATATTTCAAAAGATTCAAGCTAGACGCACCCATACCCAGATAAATTATTTGTAGTGAAATATTAATATCTTCCTCTAGCACTTAAGTTCATGGGTCCATATACATCACTATATATGAGACTTAAAACTCTATCAGCTCCTTCACCTTTTCCAATAAAAGATGACTTTGTCATCTTCTCAAGAAGACAAGACTCATAGGTTATCAATGATTCACAATCATTAATGTCAAGGTTTTTCTCTCAAGATAACCCATTTATCTTGTTCTTGTCAAGATGACTAAGCCTATAATGCCAAAGATAAACATCCATGACAATCTAACTTGGGTGTTTATTAAATATGTACATTATACTTAATAAGCTGCATAGATGTTAAATGTCATTTTTATTGTCCATGTATTATTGTAACATTATTCATAATAATATCACAACAATCTTCTTTATTGATAAATGATAACCATCTCTGACTAAAAGGCCAACAGAGATCACATTTATCATAAATAATGGACAATGATGATAATCACTCAAAATGATATCTTTTAAAAATAAGCTTAACAATTTCTAAAGCTAAGATTGGAACAAGACTTCCATTCCCAACGTTTAGGTATTTCTCACCATTTTCAAACATTCCACTTACCTAAAATCCTTGCAACAAATTGCATTGGACTATCGGTATCCCATACCCAGGTAGTAGAATTATATACGGAGAAATTTCAAGGTGTTATCATATAACATCCTTGATAAGCAACTCTTGCTCCTTTCTCTTGTTTAGCCTGTTATGGTCAAGAAAAGCAAGATAATTCTTCTTCCTATGACTCTGCTTCTAATAATAGAAGCACTATGCCTATTTTGGATTAATATTGGACTAATCGTTTTGATTGGGCTTAGAAGCCCCAATACAAACCAATTCATACTATTGAACCAAATTCAACTTTTGATACTAATTATCAAAGTTGGATCCCATATGTCATCATTGTCTAACAGTGATTGGAGCAATAAGGGTTCAGCTTTATTCTAAGAAAAAAGAATAATGACCTAAGTATATGAATTATATTAAACCTAGAGACTTGGACTTTTGTCTAAAGGTTCTCCTACTATTTTATTCGAATTGGTAGCCTCCACCTTCAATTCGAGAAATTACTTTAATTTTCTAATAGATACTAGGATCCACATAGACTGCACATAAGCCCAACTATGGTTGGTCAACCCATGTACATCTAAGGGTAGGTTCATCACTAGTTATTTCTCCAAACAACTTCTAGCAATTTAATTTTGCTCCAAAAACCAAATTAGTAGGCTAGAGCCTCCACTGTAAGGATCCTGTTAGGTCCAACTATTAACATGACTACACTTGTTGCATCTAACCAACGAATGATTAAGCCCAACTATGGTTGGTCAATCTAACCACCATTAGAGAGACACATCCAAGTCATCATATGATGAATGATAATTTCATTAGTCAACAAGCACCAAGCTTATGGGCCTCCAATGATTATTGAGTTAATGGATCCATTATCAAACACCTTAATAGGAGGCTATGACTCAGTTATCTCCATAACTTTGTCATTTTAAGGATCTAATAATTTTAGAGGATTTAAAATTATTTATGATCTAAGGATAGAAAGGACATGGACCGCTTTGCTCCTATTGACTTCACCAAGTCAAGTCCTCCCACTGACTTCTCAAGTCATTGACAAAGACTAGGATCAATATCGATCCATGGGCACCTAGATCAGTCTCATTGAATAAAATTAGTCTCACTGATTTTCTATATGACATGGGTTAGCACGAATCAATGAGCAATCGAATCAAGATCTGATTAACCACATTGGCTAGGTAAGTGAGATCGGTGGGAGGATCTGCCAAGGCTTGCCTTAGACACCATTAGAAATGATCAGGTAAGTGGGCTGCCAATTAAAAATCACTGGTCTGGGATGCCAGACTTATATTAGACACCAATCGATTTATCAATTTTGATTTGGATAGCCTAAAGACTTGGACTCGACCACTGAGCCACGATCAGTATCTATTTATTAGATGTATGGACTTTGATCAACTATAACTATTGAAGTGATCTATAGAAATGATCTAATCCTAATTAACTATTAATTAGGTTTGATCAATTTCTTAACTAAGTCCATATTTAATCTAACCCTAGGTCTAACCCAGTCAAGGACATGATCAAAACTAACCCATTTGCCTTTAACCCATATTTTATAAAATTATCTTAGGATCTTTAAATTATAAATCTAGATCCTAAACAATCACTTAATTCTCAATTAAGTTCAAATCTTATGGGTTTAGGTTTATGAAATCCCAGAACTAATTTTTGATTTAATCATTTGAAATATTTTCAAATTGGTAAATAATTTACATTGAATCATATTCAATATATGGTTTTAGGTCTGATTTATTTTAATATTTTGATCATATCCTAGGATTTTGAATCTAGGGTTTTGTAAAAAGTAAGTTCTCAATTTAAATTCTATAAAATAAATATATCACATACATTTTAGATTCAAAACAAAATTACATATCAACATATGCAATAAGAGAATCTAGATCTAAACATAAAACACATCATATGGATCAGATCATAAACTATTTAAAATTAGATTTAAAATTTAAAAGTAAATTATAAACCATTTTAGATCTTATCTAATATATTTATAATTTAAGTCATTTGGGTCAGCACATACTAGAACAACCTCTCCACTATAAGGGATAAATCTTACAGCAGGACAACCTTATAATCAGTACGTCCAATCTTATAATTAGTATTTAGATCTAATCTAAATAATCTAAAATAGATCTAACATCTATTTAATTTTAGATTTAAAATTATAAAATAAATCATAAAATTACTTATATCATATTTAACTTATTCATGATTCAAGAATAGATCAGAACATACGAGGACAATCTCTCCACTATAAGGGATAAACCTTACAGCAGGACAACCTTATAATCAGTATGTATAATCTATAGAGTTTTATTTTTAGCTTTAATTTAATGCAAATATGATCATGTTAAAAATGAACCTAGATGCTCTGATACTAATGTTGACAGTATGTAGGGTTTCATGCATGAATTTCAAAATATTTTTGAAAAATAACACAGTGAAATATGCAGATTAAACTATTTAATATATAAATGCATATAATCTAATTACTAAATCCTATATCTAGGACCTATAATATGTTACAAGACATTCTAAATCTAAAAATAAAAGTATTTGGTATTGATCAAATTAATATCCTAGATCTAGAATGATTCTAGATCTGAAATCTAGATCACATCTAGGTTAGAGAAGAGACCAAATCTCTTACCTTGCATGGGTCGAGAACTCCACGGTTGATTTTTGCTGTTGCCTTTAGAGCCGCACATGCGTCCGATCTCTACAAGTGATCCATATGAGGCTGCAACAAAATTGGAGGTTCATCGAACGAAGATCCGCTCAAAGTGCTAGCTTCTCGTAGATCCCTCCGGATGGTTAATTTAAAATTTATTTTTTGAATCTCATGAACACTCCAAGAGATGAAGAATATAAGGAGGAATAAGGGAGAAATTCAACCTTTGAATCACCCAAAAATCAGAAATAAATTACATTAGAAAAGGATCCTAAGAGAAGACAAATCTTCTCTTTCAAGACATTGACGATTGATGTCCTGAAAACATCCTTATGCTAAGATTAGGGAAGACCTTCTCTCCTAGACTTTTCTCATGTTTTCAGATCTCAAACTCTCTGATTTTTCTTATAGAAAAATCTTATAAAATATGGAGAAGAAGGGTTCTCAAATAAACCCTAAGAGAAGACCTTCTTTTATTTTTTTTCTCTCATCAAGACATGATCAGATCATGTCCAAAAAGATCAATATGGCCCAACATCTTGGAGCATAGATCCCCACACCCTCTTCCTCTCTCTCTCTCTTATATTTTTATCATATAAAAATCATAAAGAATAAATAAAGAAGGATTAGAAATAAATCTCTAAGAGAAAATAATTTTTCTCTTACCTCTTTCTCTCTTCAAGACATCAACAATTGATGGCTTAATGAGGTTTCTCCTTCATGAAACTTGGCATCCAAAGTCTCTCATAGCTCCTCCTACCTTTTTTTGATTTTTTCATAATTTTTTTATATTTTACACATTCTAAACCGGATAGGAGGCATCCTCCTTTTTATGTATGGAAGACTAGGTCAAAACTGAGTCTTAATAGGAGACCAAGGAGGAGTTTTAGGAGGCATTCAACTCTTGGATGCTTACCCCTTATTTTTTGGGTGTGAAGATTAAGAAATGACATACAAAACCAAAGAAAATAAGTATGCAAAAGAAAAAGAGGCATAGAGAAAAAATTCCATAAGGAAAGGAGGTATTTTGGAGAATTGGGACTCTTTCAAAAGAAAACAAAATCAAACCACTTACCAAATTTGATCAAATCAAATTTTAATTAATCTCTTCAGATATTTGGTGTATGGAGAAGCTCTTATTGGCATGGAGAATATCACATAAAGATCTAAAAATAAAATATGGGCATTAACTTTTATTGGCGCAAGGAAGGAGTGAGAGTCTCAGTCCAACTGGGACTCTTCTTGTTTGACTAGGTCAAAGCTATTTTGAACCTAACTCAAACCAAATTAAATGCAACCTAATTATAGATGATCCTAGTTAAACTAAAAATGTAATTAAGTTAGGTTTAAATTATATTTAAATCTGATTTAAATTTTAACTTAATTAGAAATTAGGTGCACTCAAATCCTAGTCCAACTAGGAATTATTTTTTCTTGCAATTGGCTTATTCAATAAATCAATTAAACTTAATCTAATTAATTTTAAACTAATTTTAATTGAATTTAATTTAATTAGACTTGATCTCAGCCCAAATGCTAAATTAAATTTAGTAAATTAGCAATCCAATTGCTAATTGATCCTCCTACAACACTTGCATTAGGTCAAACATCAATTGTATTGATAGTTTGACCTAAGAACGATTCTCAATCATTGATTAACCATCTGATTAAATTATAACCTCTAATGTGTGTAACCCTATAGGTTCGAACCTAAGCTAGTAGCATAGAAACTAATTTCTATACTAGTCAAAGTAACCTTCTAGCAATGGTTCCCGACATCCAGATAGATCGAATGTATGCAAAGCAACATTCTTAGACTCCTGGCCCATGGTTACCATATAATTCATCTCTTTGATCAATAATGCTTAAGATGACTTTGAGTATACTATTAATCACTCATACAAGTCATCTCTATTGTGTTTCAAAATTTTGTAAATCTCATGACTCCTCACGAGGATTATCTAGGCCTAGGTTTTGCTAAATTGAAACACAATAAGACATTCTCTTCCTGAAGCTAATCAAGAGTGGTTAATCCCATCTTGACTCATACAATAATTTCATAAGTACTTGACTATACCAAGAAATCTTTCAAACCTATATTAGAAATACAGATAGTCTGACATCAAAAATATAGTGAGTTGCTTGCAAGTCACCGTGGTGATCTCAGATCGGAGGAATACTTATATTTATTGGCCTTAGCTAGCCACTCTTGACAGTAGAGTGCTACATTGGTCATGTTCAATGTAGATGTACTCCTACATCTCACCTGAATGCCATACTAATGTCTCCACACCATTTTGTTATGAGGACAACCAGCGCATGTGGCATACTGCAATCTATACTCGATAAGTTATCATTCCTATTACTAATTTATCATTTGATCATGAACAATTTAAGAACCATCTGATAAATCTTTATTTATTGATTGATTATGGTTCTAAGGACTTCATCATAATTTAGAAGTTCATTTAAGGAAGATAGGACTTCTATGATGAATTAGCCAAATAACTATTATTATTAGTTAATTTGTATACTAATTTCAATCATCTACTACTTAGATAATTGGCTTTAGGACACATTTTCTAATAGCTTATCCCAGGCTGGAGATTGGAATCAAGTGAATAGAAAATTTTTTTTACTATCCAAGTTCATCCAATCGAAGTTCATAGTATAGTCTTAGCATGATATACAGTTATCGGGATGAAATTGGAGAGTTGGAGTAAAGAAGTATAGCTACTACACAAAATTAGACATTGATAGGAGTGGTTGTCATTTCCAAAATGAGCCGCCCTTGAGTGGAGCTTTGAGTTTAGTCAAATTTAGAGGCCGACCCTTTGGAGATTGCCTAGGCCAAGCTAACTAGCTTGATTGAATCTCGAACTGAAGTGTATCTTTGACCTAGATGTGGCTCTACCATTATCCAACTTTAGCAGACTTTTATGGGAGCCATTTTACCCCCAACAAATAGTAAATCCGATTTACTACTCTACTTATGTTCAGAGCATGATACTTGAATAAGAGTAGATGATCTCCACAACTAAAATACATGGATTGGGATTCCTTACGTCATGATGCAGCCGCATAGAGTGTCCGGCCTCTATGGATCGTCCACACGAAGCTCCAAATCTCAATCAGTTCCTTCAGTGTGCTAGCTCCTTGTTAGAACCTTCGACGGTCGATCTTGATCGATCTCGATCATTCTCCTTCTTTCAATCACTAGGATGCTCCAAGAGATTAGAAAAGATACTAGGAAGGATAAGAAAGAGGTCTAGAAAGTTTAGTGGAGAGGTGACACTCACAGCTCTTGTTCTCACTTCCTAAACCCTAGGTCAAAATTCTAAGGCAACCTGCACTTGAAACCCAAGAGTCTCCACTCTCCAATTTTTTTGATACTCAAAAGACCTCATGCCAAAATTCCCTCATGCCCACATTCCTTTTTTTTTGTGTGAAAACTTTTTCACAAGAACACACGCTTCCCCTTCTCAGATCTAATCTAAGTTAAGAAAAGCAGGAATCAGGATAAGAAGGAACACTCAGGAAAAACCCTCACACCTAGAAGGCCCCTCATGCCCACTCTCTTTTTTCTTCGGTGAAAACCTTTTTCACTCTCAGAAGGACGGTCTTCCTTGCATCCATGCCCACTTTGATATCATTTTTAAAATAGTGACAAAAGGTGTGGGAGGAGTGTGAAGAGATAAGGATAAGAGGTTGGAGTAGTTCCAACCTCCTATCTAGAATTCAAAATTCAAGATAGACTCCATCCTTATCCTAATGCAAGGACCAGGTCAAGGGGAGAGAATAAGGGTTGTCAAAAGACATCTGGGCATGGGAAATTATTCATAAAAATTCTGAATCTCCATGGAAGAGGGCGGTGGTCAAAAAGTCAAGGCACAAGGGAGAGTCCAATTCATTTGGACTTTGGGTTTTATCCAATTAAGTCTCCATCCAAACACGTTTGGCCAGATCCAATTAGACTATAATAAATCTAATTAAATTTAGCTTAAATTATCTTAATTAAATTTTAATCAAATTTAAAATTAATCATGTCCAAGCCCTGATCAAATCAGGAATCAATTTTTCTTAGTGATTAGATCATCTCACAACCTAATCGACCAAACCCATTTGAATCTAATTCAGTTAGACTTGATCCAAACTTATTGCTTAATTAGTTTGAGCTAATCAGTAATTTAATTTCTAATTAATCCTCTAATAATAATAGAGTCCCAGTCTAGTGAGGCTCTTGATGATAGAGTCAAAAATCAATGGGACTCTTGATCAGCCATCAGATCAGGTAGAAAATTCTATTGTGTGTGACCCCATAGGTTTGAACCTAAGCCAGTAGCATAGAAATAAATTTCTAGATAATCTAAGTGACTATCCAGTAATGGTACCCAATGTTCAGATAGACTAAATAGTCATAATGCAACATCCATAAACCTATGGCATATGGTTACCGTATAATTCATCCCTTTGATCTCAATGCTCAGGATGACATTGGAGTTTAACTGTCAACTCCTAATCAGTGCATCTAGATCATGTCTCAACCTCATAAATTTTATAACTCCTTACTGTTAGAAAATGTATCCTAAAGCCAATCATTTAAGTTATAGATGCTTGGAATTTTTATGTAAATTATTAAATAATAATAGCTATTTAGCTTATTCATCATAAAAATTCTATCTTTCTTAAATAAACTCCTAAGTTATGATGAAGTTCTTAGAACCATACTTATCGATAAAGAAGGATTTATCGGATGGTTCTTAAATTTGTTCATGATCAAATGATAAGTTATTAATAAGGACAATAACTTATCGAGTATAGATTGTTGTATGTCATATGCGTTGGTTATCCTCATAATGAAGTGATGTGAAAACACTGGTATGGCATGTAGATGAGATGTAGGAGTACATCTACATTGAACATGACCACTATAGCACTCTACTATCAAGAGTAGCTTAAAAAGGCCAATGGACATAAGAATCCTTTCGACTTGTGATCACCATGGTGACTTGCAAGCAACTCACTATACTTTGGTGCCAACCTAACTATTTTTCTAATACAGCACCAGAAGATTTTTGGATGCACTTAAGTACTTGTAGAGTCGGTGTGTGAGTCAAGATGGGACTGACCACTCCTGATTAATTTCAAAAAGAGAATGACTTGCTATGTTTTAATTTAGCAAAACCTAGACTTGGGTAATCCTCATGAGGAGTCATGGGATTTGTAAAATTTTAAAACATAATTTGGATGACTTCTATAAGTGTTGATAGCTAACTCAATATCATCCTAAGCATTATTGATCAAAGGAATGAATTATATAGTAACCATAGGCCAAGGTTCTAAGAATGTTGCTTTGCATACATTTGACCTATCCAGACATCGGATACAATTTCTAGATGATCATTTGATTGATATAGAAACTAGTTCCTATACTACCAACTTAGATTCAAACCTATGGGATCACATAAGAGATTGTTATCTAATCAGATGGTTGATTAACGATTGAGAATTGCTCAGTGATCGAATCATCAATGCGATTAATGATCCATCAAGTGCAAGTATTATAGGAGGATCAATTAATAATTGAATTATTAATTGGCTCAATCTAATTGAGCAATCAGACTAACATTAAGTCTAATTGAATTAGATTCAATTAGAATTAGTTTGGACTTAATTGGTTAAGTTCAATTGGTTTATTGGATAAGCCAATTGCAAGGAAGATCAAGTTTCTATTTAATTAGAAGTTGAGTGCACCTAATTTTTAATTTGATTAAAAATCAAATTAGATTTAAATTTAATTAAATCTAATTTAATTAAACTCCTAGTTGAACTAGGATCATCCTTTAATTAGGCTGCATTAATCCAAGTTTAATTGGGTTTAAAAAAGCTTTGACCTAGTCAATATGAAAGACTCCAAGTTGGACTAGGATTCCACTTCTCCCTTTGCACCCACTAAGAAGCCATGCCCCAATCGTTTTTGCACCAATTATTCTTCTCATTGGTGTGAGATTTCTCATGCCAATCTGAAGGTCTACATCCTCTCTCTCACATATTTTGAAAATTTGTTTGAATTAGTCAAACAAAGGAATGAGAAGATAATGTTTTAAAAGGTTTAAAACTCTTCTTCTTTTTTTGGAATTTTGTTGCATGCCTCCCCTATTTTTGTGGCACCTAATTCTTGGGATTTTCCATGCCATTCTCCTTCTCATGGCATGATTTATTTCATGCAAAAAGCCTAGGAGGCATCCAAGAGTTGGGCACCACCACAAAGTCCTTATTAGACTAGGTTTGACCTAGTCTTCCTATATTTTAGGGGATGCCATCTTTTAAGATGGTTGTGGCATGAGAAAACCTTGGATATTCATGCAAAAATTAGGAGAGAGGAAAGGGGGCATGGGGGTTTTGAAGAAAAATCTAATTTTTTGCCGTAGATCGTCCAAATTTGATTAGATCATAAGTAGATTTTTCTATAAAAATTTCTATGATTTGATCAGATCTAAGAGTGCTCAGATTTGATCATGATGATCTGATATTAAAATTTAAAATAAAATTAAATTTAATTTAATTTTAAGTACCTAATTGGGTAATCTAATTATCCTACGATGATCCTGATCGTTTCTGAGGTTCTGAAAGAAGCCATGCACGCACCTAGGCTCTATCGGTATCCACTTAGGTAGGATCTGGACATCTACTCATAAATCTCTCCTCAAAAGATTAGTTCTGAATCTAATCCATAGATCCTTCAAAATAATTTCTGAATGCAGCCCGTCCATCTCACGAACAGCATCGCGTAGAACCTGAATCTTGCACCAAAATACTTGGACCTTCTTCTCTGATTTGTCCCTAACGTTTTAGGCATGTAGATGAGAGGGAGAGAGAGGATAGAAGGGGTGTGGGATATGAGAGGGATGGCTCCTTTGGGCATGGAAAATAAATGTTATGCAATCACAATGGCATGAGAAGGGGTTTTAAACCTTATGCGCCATCTAAAGTCCCTCTTTGACCAAATAACTCAGTTATTTGATCATTAGGACTTTAGAACTTATTCTCCATATGAAAACCAAGATCTCATCTAGTTTTGATGCCAAAAATCAATCTGGAAGGTGGCGGCATGACTAGATAAGAAAGAGTTCATTGCATCTAGGACTCTTCCCTTAATAATTTGATCCAAATCAAACTCAGTCAAAACCTAGTCAACACTCCACCATAAATCACAAAATTTAGCACACCCATAGCATGTCTTAATCCCTATCACATATCCAAAAATCAAAACAAAAAGATTCCCAAAGAATGTTTTAGAAGCAACTGATCAGGTGACCCTTAATTCTCTCAAATAGGTCAACTTTTGACCCTAGTCCAATTGCGTAAGGAATGGATTTAATTTCTATAATTAATCTGACCTAGACTGGTTCTAGTTAGATGAAAATAAATTCATTCAAGATATAAGAATGAGTCAAATCAAATTTGAGTCTATTGCGATGAATCAAAAAGATTACAGAAGGAGAAGGCTAGGCTCAATCATATGCTAGAATGATTACCTTGAACCTGATTGGATCTAATCCAAATCAATTGAACTAGGTTAGCTCAATTGATGATATCTAGACCCAAACCCTTATTTGTGTAACCTAGTTAGGTTCAGTTCTATATGGTAATGAGATATGTCACGATCTCTATCATCGAAATACCTTTCGATGGACCAAAACTTTTTTGATTCATACAATTAGAATGATCGATCATTAAAATTATTCTAATTGCTCCCAAAATCCACTAGTGACATCTAGCAGTATATGATAGCAACCCATCAGAACTAAAAGCGAACCTCTTGGTGTAGCTACCTAAGTGATTAGATTCTTCTATCTTGAGCCCCAATAGGATTAAGGTTATGATGAACTTGTCAAACCCAACATCCATCATATGAATTAATCATTTGATTCGAGTCCAATGTGAAATCCTAATAGAAACATTTTCTATCATCTTCACTCTACCATGGCCATGGGCTTAAGGACTCAATCTCATATTATCATAGGGCTACTCCTCATCTACCGAGGTAGATAGATCTCCTATTGGTGCAATCCAATTCCTACAATGAACATGCTATAGCCAACATACTCCTCAGAATTTTGAATGGCTAGGAGATCGAGTTATAATGTAGTCAAAGTATAACATCCTCAAGATGAACTATCGATGTACTTCAGGTCAAAGAACCAGACAAACCACTGCAACATCGAGTCAATCATCGACGAGAAGGTAGACTTTCTTATGACTGCTCGAGGTGGTGACGCTCAGTGCCCTCATTCTCTAACCAGTACCTATACTCTCACTTTGGTGTCTCCACACCATAGACTTAAGACTTATATATCCTAAGAAAGTGATCATACACCATGATGATCCTACGATCGAAAGCAGTTTATGAGTTAATTATGAAAATTCATATCTTAAATTTTTAAGTCTTGAAAATATGAATTATCATTATCATTAACTCAAAGGATATATCACAGACACTTTAAATACACACTATGATAAAAAATAATTATTTTATTAATTTATAATCAAAATTATAAAATTATTCTTAGAACGATATTATAAGTGTCAGCCAATCTGGCTTTAGGGCACATATCTAATAAACTCTCACTTGATTTAAAGCCAATTGGCTATAAATCTAAGTTCCATCTTCTCAAGATGGGCTTCGATCTTCTACTGGCTCAATGGCTTTGTTAGTGGATCAGCCGCATTATCTATAGTGTCGACTATCTTGACCTCGACGTATCCCTTCTCAAGGTAATCATGGATGAGGTGGTATCGCCGCTCAATGTGCTTGGATTTTTTGAGACCTTGGCTCCTTATTAAGGGTTATGGCACCATTATTATCGAAATACAGAGGGACGACATTTGATGGCATCACTCCGAGCTCTGTGGTAAACTTTTTATACCAAAATAGCTCCTTTACAGCCTCTAATGCAGTGATGTACTCTACTTCCATGATGGAGTATGCTATCACCATCGGCTCGAAATTCTTCCAATTGATAGCTCCATCATTATAAATAAATAGACTTCCAGATGTCGACCTTCGATCATCTATGTTGGACATAAAATCTAAGTCTGTATACCCTTGGACTTGGAGTTCTCTATTATCAAAAACTAGAAACATATCCTTAGTCCTTCTCAAATACTTAAGAATACATTTCACAGAAGTCCAATGCTCTTCGTCTGGATTTGATTGATACCTGCTCATGACACTCACAACATGGGTAATATCAAGTCATGTACATAGCATGGCATACATAGGGCTCCCAATTGCCGAAGTATATGGGATCTTTCTCATGTGTTCAATCTCCTCAGGTGTGCTAGGACACATCTTCTTGGAGAGATGAATGCCATGTCTAAAGGATACTAAACCCCTCTTGAACTTTTCCATGTTGAAACTTTTCAGCACCTCCTCTATATACATCTTCTATTAGAGACCCAGTATCCTATACGGTCTATCCCTATAGACCTTAATTCTTAGAATAAAGAATGCCTCTCCTAGATCTTTCATAGAGAATTCCTTAGACAACCACATTTTGACTGTAGTCAAAATAAAAATATCATTTCCAATTAGGAGGATGTCATCCACGTACAGTACGAAGAAGACAACAACGCTTCCATTGATCATTTTGAAAACATAGGGCTCCTACTCATTCTTGATGAATCCAAATAATTTGATTACATCATTAAAACAAGCATTCCTGCTCCAAGATGCTTGCTTAAGTTCATATATGAATCTTTGCAGCTTGCATACCTTGTGATCATCGTCACTAGATGTGAAACCTACAGGCTGTTCTATATAAATATCTTCCTCAAGATATCCATTTAAGAACGCCATTTTCATGTCAATCTTTCATACTTCATAATCAAAATAGGCTGCAACAGCAAGCAATATGTGAATGGATTTAAGCATGGCTACTGGTGAAAAAGTATCCTAATGGTCAATGCCTTCGCGCTGACTATACCCTTTTGCTTTGAACCTTGCTTTGTATGTCTCTACATTCCCATCGGCATCCATCTTTCTCTTAAAGATCCATTTACACCCAATAGGTACTATACCTTCAGGTGGATCTACAAAGGTCCAGACTTGGTTCGAGCGCATTGAGTCAATCTCTGACTTCATTGCCTTTAACAATTTCTTGGAGTCGATATCTAATATCGCCTCGTCATAGATTTTGGAATTATCACCATGAACCTCATTTTCTATGAGGTACATTTTCTCTACGTCTTCTAAGATAATACCTAAGTACTTTTCAGAAGGACAAAAAATTTTACTTGATCTATGAGGTAGAGGGGGTAGTGTCTGGGTTGGGTCAATCTGATTGGGTTCCATAGGTTCCTTAGCTTATTTTTCATCAGAGACTTTCTTCTCGAGTCTAATCTATCTTCCGATGTCATCATCTTGAATAAACTATTTCTCAAGAAAGATGGCATGTCGATACATAATCATATTATGATCTTTCAAGAGATAGAAATAATATCCTAATGACTCTTTAGGATATCCAATAAATTGAGCTCTAAAGGACCTAAACTCTAATTTGTCCACCTATTATCTCTTGACATGAGTCGAATGATAAGTACCATAAATTCATCAATAAAAATATTAATTTATCAATTAATTTATATTAATTTTTAAGAATTAATGATCAATTTATATATAATTTTTAAAAAATTAATATTTTTATTAATTAAAAAATTAAAAAATAAAATTTTATTATCAATGGAAAGAGATCATTTTTTTTAATCACAATAAAGTAAGTTTGAAGCAAAACGGAGCTAAAACAGAGAAGATATGAATTTCTAAAAATAAAAAAGAAAAATTAAATAAAAAAATGGCTCAGCCGACTCCGTAAGCTAAGCCACCAAGCCGAGCCAAGCCGATGAAGCTGGCGTGTCCAATTGCACCAAGCCAAGCTGACTCAGCCGTGGAAGCCATCAGCCGATCCATGATCCAGGTGTGGACCACTAGCTCAATAGAAACCGACGAATCACGGAGCGACACGTGGTGGACCTAGATCCTTAAAAGATTCACAGAAAATCTGTCACAGCTCATAGGGCATTTTGGACTTTTCACTCGATGACAGGAGAAGCTAATTCATTGTGGTGTATGGTGCAGTCGGTCCATGCGGTCCATAGTTACAGTAATTATGCGATCCAATAGCCTATGTTCGATCCGATGGAAATCCGATGGCCCACGATAAATTCTTCTTTGATTCGTACAGTGCTCAACGATCTAGCACGATCCGATGGCCAAAAAACTAGCCGATGAAGATCCAACAGTCTAGGAAGCTCCCGACTTGATTAAAACATCCAGAACTCGATCCGACAGTCAGATTCTCTCCTGATTAACTCAATCGAATGGCCATAATTTAATCCAACCTGATCTAGACCCAATATGCATCCGATTTTGATGATTTTTGGTCCGTTGGATTTCTATTGAATGACTAGATTTCATCTAGAGCAACAAAATTCAATCAGAACTCCTTTTAATTCAATTTTCACTTAGATTTCTCCATATTTTGATGATCAAAGAGCTCCTTAGTCCCACATTGCCCAGAAGAAAACTCTCCAGCCCTCCTAGCTCTATAAAAAAAACCCCAGGCCCCTAGAAATTGACATCTTCAATCAAGGTGAAGCTTTGGTACAAGAAAAAGTCAGGCTATGGGTTAATGGCTGCTTCAAAGCAACGGGTGCCAAGAAAAAGAGCTGGACTTCTACACCATCTTTCTACCAATGTCGATCCAAGATTAGAGATCAGGCTATTTTATTTTATTTTATTTATTTTTTCTTTTTAAATTTCATGCATTTAAATTTTAAAATTTTAATTAATATAAATTTTATTTTTTACACTTTGATTTTAGCTTTTTATTTTTATTATAATTTAATTTCTACACTTTAATTATTGTTCTTTATTTTACTGCAAGTAGATGCTAAGATTTAATTAGTAGATCTTAGTACAAAGTTTACTTTTCTGCATAATTTAATTTCCACTTCATAATTTTAATTTTTAATTTTTGACTTCAAATTTTATTTTCAAATTTTTTTCTTTTTCTTTTAAGAAAATCAAAGATTTCAAATCTAAAAATACTATCTTTTCTATGGATTCGATCCGGCTCACTGCTATCTACGTATTTTTAATTATTTTAAAAAGTCAGATTAAACTGATAAATATGGTATCTTAATGACAATATCGCATTCCTATTAAGTTTTTGACACCGTTGCCGGTGAAGGCACGAATATTAAATTTTGGATCTCTTTGATTTTTTATAAATTAATTATATTTTTTTTTAAATATTGCTTACTAACTTTTTATTTATTTATTTTGTAGAAAAAAAAGAAGAAGGGAAAAGGAAGAAAGCATCTAATTTTGGTGAGATCAATCCTAACCGTAGTCCTTTTTTTTTTATTATTTATTTTATTTTTAAATTAAGTTAATAAAATATATCCACTTAAATCTAATTAAAAATCTCATGACAAGATTAGAAATTCTAACTGTTTAGAGCATGGATCATATTAGTTTTATTTTTATTTTTACTTTTTTCTGATGATTGCTAGAGACAAGGTAAGCCTTTCAAAATTCAATTAGTTGCATGCATCTAGTTTAAATTGTATAGAATCTTTTGCTTGAAAATTTTTTATGCATATTCATATTAAACCAAATTAAAGGCACAACCCAATTAATTAAGATAAGGTGGGAATTTGATCATCCTTTCCTAGCCCACAAACAATCAACCAGCATCCTGCATTGACCTAAGCCTTTAATTTTAAAATCAATTAGACATCAGTCTTAGGAACTCGAGCTCAATAGGACAAGGAACCCTGAGAGTTGAACCAGGTTAGGGTTAGTCAATTTGACTGGTGTCTAGAAAAGTAGTTTAGGGATGATTCGGTCTGAAGAAAGGTGGTTTTTAATTGATTCCGTTCGCTTATCTGGTCAAGCACAATTGGTGTCTAAAATAAGAAATGGGGGGACTCCCACTGACCTTACACTTACCTAGCCAGTTGATTGGCTGATCTTACACTTGGAGGGCTTGAAGGTGATCTTGGTAATTAGGAGCTATCTAGATCTAGGATAACCATATCAGGATTGATTGATCAACTTGATTGCTAATCAACATCAAATCTAATTAAACCTAATTCTTCTCTTTCTTCTTAGTTCTAGGACTCCTTAGGACCTCTTCTTTAGAACTTTTCTTTCTTTCTTCTTCTTTCTCCTCTAAAAATAAAATAAAATAAAATAAAATAAAAATTAAATTAAACTAACTAAAAAAATATTAAAAATAATAATTAAATTAAATTAAATTAAATTAAAATTAATAAATAAAATATTTAAAAAATTAATTTTTAATATAATAAAATAATAAAAAGTATAAAAAATATTCTAAAAAAATTTTTGAACCACACATTAGGGTTGCACTAGTGCATACACGGTAGAAAATTGCTTTATCTGATCTAATTGAACCCAACCATAAAATTAAAAGACTGAATTGTATTAAAATCGATAACCAAATGACTGAAAATTTTAGAGAACCACCTAAGCAGATGAAGGAATGCTTTATTCCTTCCACCTATAACTCATCGACTTGTATCCAATTATCTGAAATTCATGCTACCCACTATGAGATCAAGCTGACTACAATCCAGATGCTTCCATCTTTCTATGGGAACACCAATGAAGATCCTTATAAATATCTAGATGAATTCTTAGAAATCTGCTCTACGATGAGAATTCAAAATTTAACTAATGATGCCCTCAGACTAATTTTATTTCCCTTATCATTAAAAGATAAAGCCAAGTACTGGCTTGGCACAATAGAGAGACCAATTAAAACTTGGGAAGACTTACAAAATGAATTTCTTAAAAAATTTTACCCCATAGGCCGAACTAATACTATGAGGTGAGCTATCACTGGATTTGCTCAGCTTCCAGGAGAACAGATTCACTGGTCATGGGAGAGACTTAAGGAACTTCTTAGAAAATGCTCACACTATGGTCTATCTAAGTGGCAAATAGTTCAAGCTTTCTATGAGGGTTTAGGAGACCAATACATATAGATGGTAGATGCATCCTATGGAGGTGCATTCATGAACAAGAGTGAGGACGAAGCCTATACCTTATTTAAAATCCTAAGTGAAAACTCAATTAACCATGCTTCGTTATCTTTCTACCAAACCTGGGTAGGGATCCATGAATTTAAACATCTAGAATCTAATCCTAGGACTGATTCAAATTTGATAAATAAAGTGGACTTTCTTGCTCAGAAATTAGATCAAGTCCTAACCCTAGGTCAATAATCTCCTGTACAATTCACATCATCTTCTAATTATTAGGAGATTTGTTCAATCTATGCTAGCCCAACCCATCATGTGAGTGAATGTCCTATGACTGCATAGTTTTCACCTTTTATCCAAAATAAGTTCAAGCTACTAAAGGCTACTTCAAGCTAGTTAATGATCCATTTTCAAATTCATATAACACTAGCTGGAGAAATCATCGCAATTTTTTTTGAAAATCACAACAGACTCAGGCTCAGACCCAAACTCCATCAATGCAAAATTATCAGAATAGACCTCAATACTAGAACTATGCTTATAACAGAGGTCAGCCTAGTAAGCCTTTCCAGCCACCACATCATAATCAGCCCTCATACCCATCTCCTTAATAGATCAATCTAGCTGACGATAGATTTAACCAACTTCAACAATTGATTCTGACTCAATAGCAATCTATTATCAGGCTAGAAGCTCAAATTGGACAACTAGTTAATTCTAACACAAGGAGAAAACTAGATCAACTATCGAGCCTACCAATTTCAAACAATCCACTTAACATCCACCAACCATCTAGACCAAGTTATCAATTTAATGTCTCACTGAAGAATCCCCAATTTGAGAATGCCAAAGTAATTCCTAAACTTAAAAGCTATAGAATTCTTATGGACCCATACCAAGACCAGGTGAAAGAGGCTAGTACTGATGTTAGCCAAAATAAAAATTTAGAGAAACAGATTAGTACTGAGACTAACTATATAGAAGAACCCGAGCCAGGAACTAGTACTAATGCAGGTTCCCGTTTAAATGAGATAGACATAGGAAAAAAGAAAATAGATGATTTACCCAAGACTTATAAACCTAATGTCCTGTTTCCTTCAACCCTAGAAGTCGGTTCTTTTTACAAAAATCAAGAGGCATGTAATAAAATATCAATGGAGTTGTTTAAACAAGATCATATTAATTTACCTCTAGAATTAAAATCGTCTTTAGTCACCCTTCCAGTACCCATTGAATCAAACTTAACTCCTAATACAAAAACTCAATTCATGAGTATTTTAGAAGAACAAATAGGAGAAATTCTTAATAAACATGGGTCTAAGAATGGGGTCACAAATTATGTCCCTAAAATTAACAATGATTATATCAATAAAGGGATAAAAAATTACATTCCTGAGATTGGCAATCTAAAACCATTGAAATTTGTCAATCCAATATTTGACACAGGATAGTTAAGCTGCATTGTGTCTAGCAGAAGATGGTAAACTTAGCGCTTGTTGGAAGGCAATCCAATATTTAGTTTTCTTTAGTTTAATTTATCTTTTTAGTTAATTTCTTTTAGGATAATTTGAATAAGGGAGAGCTCAAATTTTCAAAGGCATGTGCTGGACCAAAAATATACTGAGTCATATTCTTTCATGTTCTTTATTACACCCTTTATTTTTTCTTCTCCATTGAGGATAATGTCGATTAAGTTGGGGAGAGAAAAATAAAAATTTTAAAATTTTAAGTTCTCAAAAAAGTTAGTATTTAGTATTTAAACACCTGATTATGCTTAAGAATCAAATTAAACTAAGGATTTCTAAAAAAAAAATTGATACACAAATCAGAGAATTTGTAAGATATTGAGGAATCAAGTATTAAAAAAATTCAATAAAGAATTAAGTCTAGAATATAAAAAAAAATTTCTTGAGTATTTCTAATTTTTTCTACCAGCATCAAAGAAAAGTCTACTTTTTATGGGCTTGTGTAGGATAACTATACATTTTTTTATATAAAATTTTTTTTAATAAAATAGTTTTCATACTTCTCACTAAGTAACCGGGCCTCTTTGCCAGAGCAAGCATTGAGTTTCGCATCAAAAGATGAAAAAGACAAAGAAGCTTACTGTAAAGCTAGTCTTAACTCATAGCCTATTTAATTCGAGCTAGTAAGCCCAAGGGGTATTCTATACCTAGTGCTCTAAAGCTAACTGGTTTGGAAGTCATTGGCCCAAGACTTGCTACATGGATCAAATAGAAAGCTTAAGGGATTAAGACACTCCATAGTGGTATAATATTAAAAAAATAAAAAATAAAAAAAATATTAATTTCTTATCGAGTAATCGGATCTCGTTACCTAAGTAAGCAATGATATTCACATCAAAAAGTGAATAATATGAAAATAAAAATCAATAAATGAAGGGCAAAAGTAGCAATACACTTGCCTATATGAAAGTTTAGACAAATCAGAGATAAAGATGGGATAATTTAGAAAAAATTCAAAAAAATTTAATGTTCTTTACTTAATTTTTCTATTAATAAGTATTAATATCCCAATGATATGTCTCACTTAAGCTCTACTAAATATCAATGGTCATTTTGAAAACTGCTTAGATAAAATTTGAAACTCTAAAGTTAAAAGAAATTTAAAACTAAATTCTTTCTTTACTCAAGGATGAGCAAAGCTTAAGTTAGGGGTATGATAAGTACTATAAATTTACTAATAAAAATATTAATTTATTAATTAATTTATATTAATTTTTAAAAATTAATGATCAATTTATATATAATTTTTTAAAAATTAATATTTTTATTAATTAAAAAATTAATAAAAAAATAAAAAAAATATAATTTTATTCTTAATGGAAAATTTTTATTTTTTTGGTCACAACGAAATAAGTTTGAAGCAAAATGAAGCTAAAACGGACAAGATATGAATTTCTAAAGATAAAAGAAAAAAAAATTAAATAAAAAAAAAGAAAAATGGCTCAGCCGGCTCTGCAAGCCAAGCCACCAAGTCGAGCCAAGCCGATGAAGCCGGTGCATCCAAATGCACCAAGTCAAGCCAACTCAACCACGGAAGCCGTCAGCCAGTCCACGATCCAGGGGTGGACCGCTAGCTCAGCAGAAATCGGCGAATCACGGAGCGACACGTGGTGGACCTAGATCCTTAAAGGGTTCACAGAAAATCTATCGCGGCTCATAGGACATTTTGAACTTTTCACTCGATGACAGAAGATGCTGATTCATTGCGGTGTATGGTGCAGTCGATCCACGTGGTCCATAGCTACAGTAATTGTGTGATCTAATGGCCTGTGTTTGATCTGGTGGAAATCTGACGGCCCACGACAAATCCTTCTTTGATTGGAACAGAGCTCAGCGATCTGGCGTGATCCGATGGCCAGAAATTAGTCGATGAAGATCCAACGATTCAGCAAACTCCCAACTTGATTAAAACATCCAGAACTCGATCCAACAGCCAAATTCTCTCCTGATTAACTCAATTGGACGGTCAGAATTTAATCCGACCTGATCTGGGCCGATATGCATCCAATTTTGATGATTTTTGGTTCGTTGGATTTCTATTGAATGGCCAAATTTCATCCAGAGTAGTGGAATTCAACCAAAACTCCTTTTAATCTAATTTTCACTCAAATTTCTCCATATTTTGACGATCAAAGAGCTCTTTAGTCCCATATTGCCCAGAAGAAAACTCTCCAACCCTCCTAGCTCTATAAAAAGGACCCCAAGCCTCTAGAAATCGACATCTCTGATCAAGATGAAGCTTTGGTATAGGAGGAAGCCAGGCTATGGGTTAATGGCTGCTTCAAAGCAACGGATGCTGAGAAGAAGAGCTGGGCTTCTACACCATCTTTCTGCCAATGCCAATCCAAGATCAGAGATTATGCTATTTTATTTTATTTTATTTATTTTTTCTTTCTAAATTCCATGTATTTAAATTTTAAAATTTTAATTAATATAAATTTTATTTTTTGCACTTTGATTTTAACTTTTTATTTTTATTATAATTTAATTTTTATACTTTAATTATTATTCTTTATTTTACTGTAAGTAGATGCTAAGATCTAATTAGTAGATCTTAGTACCAAGTTTACTTTTCTGCATAATTTAAATTTTACTTCATAATTTTAATTTTTAATTTTTGACTTCAAATTCTATTTTTAAATTCTTTTCTTTTTCTTTTAAGAAAATCAAAGATTTTAAATCTAAAAATACTATCTTTCCTGTGGATTCGATCTGACTCACTGCTATCTACGCATTTTTAATTATTTTAAGAAGTTGGATTAAACTGATAAACACGATGTCTTAATGACAACATCACATTTCTATTATCGAACAACCCTAAATTCTGAGATGACTCAGACATGGTTTCTTACCATGCCATATCTCATACGGTGTGGTAGGAACGATCATAGAGAGAATCCTATTCAGTAAATATATAGCAGTCATCAGACTATATCCCCAAAGAAACTCAGAAAGATCTATGAAACTCATCATGGATCAGATCATATCTAATAGAGTCCGATTTCTCCATTCTGAAATTCTATTGAGTTGAGGTGTACTAGGTGGAGTCCATTGTGAGACTATGCCATTTTTTTTAAGAGTCTAAAAATTCTCAACTAAGATATTCATCTTCTCGATCTGATCGAAGAACCTTAATGGATTTTTCTATTTATTTTTCTACTTCGAGTTTGAATTTCTTGAACTTTTCAAAGGCTTCAGACTTATGTTGCATCAAATATACATACTCGTACCGAGATAGATCATCGATAAAAATGATGAAGTAGACATAATTATCCCTGATCGGCACATCAAATGGACTGCATACATCAGTATATACTAGGGCAAATAAGTCTATGGCCCTTTTTCCATGTCCTACAAAAATGAGCTTGGTCATTTTGCCATGAAGACATGATTCACAAATGGAATATGACTCAGAAGTCAATGGACTCAATAGCCTAGATTTCTCCTATTTGTTAACCTTGTCTTCAGCTATACGATCTAGCCTAAGGTGCCAAAGATACCTATCATTTAGACTATCCCTAGGTTGCTTTGATCCTTTGGCATTCACGTTTTGCTCAATATTAAAAATAGAAACATCAATATGTAACTGATAGAGCATTTATAAGAAAACCACTTGTAATTTTATTTTTTTCATAAAAAAATATTATAATGGTCCTTAAGAAAACTAATTACATATTCTTCTTGTGCTAAACATGAAACAGAAATTAAATTTCTGCTTGCTGTCGGCACATAAAAATAATCTCAAAGAATTAGATCTAATACCGATGGTAGTCTAAGAGGGTAGGTTTCTATGGCCACAATAGTAACTCTTGCTCTATTTCCGACATGTAGGATCATCTCACCATCCCTCAGCCTCCTGCTATCCTTAAGACTCTACATAGAAGTACGCAAGTGAGCACTAGAGCTAGAGTCAAGCACCCAATTGGATGCTGAAGAACTCATAAGGTTAGATTCTATAATGAGCATACCTCTAGAAGGATCTGCCTCCTTCTTGTTCTTTAGGCTGGCCAGATAAAAAGGATAGTTCTGCTTTGAGTGGCCATCTATGTTGTAATGAAAATATTTTTTCATGTCAGCAGCCTTCTTCTTTGGCTTTGCCTTCTTCTTCTTCCCACCTTCCACCTTCTGCTTCTTCGTGATCTTCTTCTTCTCAAAAGATTTTCTCTTGAAAGAAATCTACTCCACAGCAAGCACTGAGTCCTTTGAACCTTTCATAGAAAGCTCAATAGTAACCAGCATATTCATAAGTTCAGCCAAGGTATTTTGAAGTTTATACATATGGTAGTTCATGATGAACTGCCCATACGCATCAATCAAAAACTATAGAATTATATCAATCTGCAGGTCCTGATCTAACTTGACATCGAGCTTCTCAAGCTCTTCTAAGTTCTTAATCATCATCAGACAATGATCTTGGACTGACTGCCTATCATGCATCTGAGCCTTAAAAAGTCTCTTAGTGACTTGATATTTGGCTACATGACTCTATTCACCAAATAACTCTTGCAGGTGAGCCAACATTTGGTGGCTAGTCTTAATATCTTCATGTTGGTACTGTAGCTCATCAGACATCGAGCCCAACATATAATATTTGACTTTGTTATCTTCATCCATCTATTTTTTTAGAGATGCTCTCTGATCAGTGGATGGAGGTACTGGTAAAGTGGGAGGATCCGGTTCCAACACATGAGTCAACTTCTCGTAACCCAAAATAATTTTGAAGTTTTGGAGCCAATCCTTATAGTTGGATCTGGTCAGTCTATGGGTGTCCAGGATACGGGCTAATGGGTTGGATGCAGACATTTTCTTATAAAAAGTCAAAATTTATAGTTAGATTTTATAACTAGACTTAACTAATTTATTTAAAATTTTTATTTTTAAATAAATTAAGCTCCCACTATTTACTCAAATTCTTATACTTTCTTGGCAAAGATGCAAAAATCTTCATGATTATAGATTTCTAGTGGATGGTGCGATCCCATCGACTGGCTCACCACCTCACCTAATAGTTATTAGTGATGTGTCAATTGATGAGTGGACAACTCTTGTCCAATGATTCTCTAATCATGGTGCATCCAAATCTAATTTCTAATTGATGAAGCTCACCGTGCCTGAAATATTGCTCTACTCCTCAGTTAAGTCAGACCCACCATTCGCACGAATTGGATTTTTGATTGAGTCTCCACCATATCTGAAATATTGAGCCAACCCATCCTCCAACCCGTAGCATCCAATAACTAATAGATATGGTTGCATCTTTCCACTGCAACTAAACCACTGTATCCAGCCAAGAATAATCAACCCCAGAATGGGCTCGCACATCTAGAATGATGGAAGACCTTAGACCTAATAATTTTTTAAGAAGATTTAATTTAGATCTCTTTAAACTTGACTTGACTTAGTCATAACAATTATGACTAACCTAGTGGCATGGGTTGGCTTGAATTGTTAGCTACCTCAAATCAAAATTAGGTCGACACAAATGGCTAGATAAGTGAGATCGATGGAAGTGATATGCCATTAACTCGATAAGAATGCATTCAGATCGAGTAGCTTTTAATTAAAAATTAGTCGATTGTATCTACCAGACTTACCTTAGACATTAAATTATTAAATTAGAATCAATCAGATTAGCCTACAATTCAGGCTCGAACCATGAAGCCAAATTAGGTCTTGACTTGATCGAGTCACATCTCAATGTGATTCAATCTTGACCCAGACTTAATCCTATTAGGCTGGTCAATTCTAAGCTTTTTTTGATCCCACCTAACCAACTTTTGATTCAATTTGACAAACCACTAGACCTAATTGAGCTATCCAAGCTCGAACCTAATTTTATGAAGATATCTTAGATCTAAAAATTTATAATTTTTAGATCTAATTAATTTTATAATCTTAATTCTTAATTAAATTTGGATTCATGAACAAAACATGTAAGAAAATTTTAGGATTTTAGGATCTAGGATTTTGCAGAAAATAAGTTCTGATTTCTAATTAAGGACGAACACGCAGCACCCCTACACATCATAAGAATATCCCATCGAATGGAAGGAGAGGGTCTTTAAACTCTACTTTATTCTTATGACCGGATGGCCAAGAAGAACGTCTTAATCAAAAATATATTTTCTAAAATAAAACAAGTTAGATCTAAATCATATAACACATGTACAATCAAAGATCTAACCTATACATGCCTTGTATACATCTCATGTATCAAAACTCAATCAATCATACATGCTTTTAGATTTAAAATATCACATATTAAATCTAAAAAATAAAATTTTAAATTTAATCATATAAAAAATAAAACTATTTTAGACATTTTATAGAACTATTCTATTACTTGTCTAAGCATGCATCTTTCATATCTCATATGAATAAATTAAAAGTTAAAAACTATATTTTCTATTTTTTAGATCTAGTTACAATAGTTATAACATCAAAAAAATAAAAATAGAATAAATCTAAAATTATATTTAATCAAATTAACAACATGATCATACTAGAGTACACATAGAACTATTTGATTCCTAGTCTAGTCATGCATCTCATATATTATAGATCTAAATCATATGATTTTTAATTTTCTGATTTTAGATCTAATCATATATAATACAACATCTAAAATTCTTCAATATTATATCATAAATAAAAATTAAATTAGATCTAAAATAGAACTGAAGAACTGCTAACCTGGCTCTGATACCAGTTGAAGGAAAATCTGATTTTTCACTACAGGATCGTCTAGATTTGATCAGATCTGAGGTGGATTTTTCTATAAAAATTTCTATGATCTAATCAGATCTAAGAGTTCTCAAATTTAATCATGGTGATCTAATATTAAAAATTAAAATAAAATTAAATTAGATTTAATTTTAAGTACCTGATTGGGTAATCTAATTTTCTGTGATGATCCTGATTGTTCCTAAGATTCTAGAAGGAGCCACGCATGCGTCTGGCCTCTACCAGTAACCACTCAGGTAGGATCTAGACAACTTCTCCTCATGAATCTCTCCTCCAAAGATAAAATCTGAATCTGATCTATAGATCCTTCAAAATAATTTCTGAATGCAGCCCATCCATCTCATGAATAGCATCGCATAAAACCTGAGTTTTGCACTGAAATACTTGGACCTTCTTCTCTGATTTATGCCTAACATTTTAGGCATGTAGAAAAGAGGGAGAAAGAGGATAGAGTGGGTGTGGATATGAGAGGGATGGCTCCTTTGGGCATGGAAAATAAATGTTATGCGATCACAATGGCATGAGAAGGGGTTTTAAACCTTATGCGCCATCTAGATTTCCTCTTTGATCAAATAACTTACTTATTTGATCATTGGGACTTCAGAACTTATTCTCCATGTGAGAAACTAGATCTCATCTAGTTTTAATGCCAAAATTTAATCAGGAAGGTGGCGGCATGAGTAGATAAGGAAGAGTCCATTGCGCCTAGGACTCTTCTCTCAAGAGTTTGATTCAAATCAAACTCTATCAAAACCTAGTCAAAACTCTACCATAAATTATGAAATTTGGCATGCCCATAGCATGTCTTGATTCCTATCATATATCCAAAAATCAAAGCAAAAGAATTTCTAAAAAATTTTCTAGAAGCATCTGATCAGATGATCCTTAATTCTCTCAAATAGGTCAACTTTTGATCATAGTCCAATTGCACTAGGAATGGATTTAATTTCTACAATTAATCTAACCTGGATTGATTTCAATCAGATAAAAATAAATCCATTCAAGATATAAGAATGAGTCAAATCAAATTTTGCTCAGTTGCGATAAATTAGAAAGATTACAGAAGGAGAAAGCAAGGCTTAATCATATGCTAGCATGATTTCCTTGAACTTGATTAGATCTAATCTAAATCAATCAAACTAGGTTAGCTTAATTAATGACATCCAGATCTAAATTCTTATTTGTATGATCTAGTTAGATTCAATTTCATATGGTAATGAGACATGTCGCGATCTCTATCATCGACATCATCGAAATATCTTTCAATGGACCAGAACTTTTTTGATTCATATAATTAGAATAATCGATCATCAAAATCATTATAATTGCTCCCAAAATCCACCAATGACACCTAGCAGTATATGGTGGTAACCCATCAAAACTGAAAGAAAACTTCTCGGTGCAACTACCTACGTGATTGTATTCTTTTATCTTGAGCTCCGATAGGATTAGTTTTAAGATAAACTCGTCAAACCCAACATTCATCATATAAATTAATCATTTGATTTGAGTTCGATGTGAAACTTTAATAGAAACTCTTTCTATCATCTTCACTCTATTATGGCCATGGGCTTTAGGACTCAATCTCATGATTATCATAGAGCTACTCCTCATTTACCGAGGTAGATAGATCCCCTATTGGTGCAATCCAATTCTTATAATGAACATGCTATAGCCAACATACACCTCAGAGTTCTGAATGGCTAGGAGACCAAGTTATGGTATAGTCAAACTATAACATCCTCAAGGTGAACTATCGATGCACCTCAAGTCTGTAGCATTGAGTCAGTCATCGACGAGAAGATGGACTTTCTTATTTCTGCTCGAGATGGTCATGCTCAGTTCTCTCATTCTCTAATGAGTACCTATACTCTTGCTTCGGTATCTCCTCACCATAGACTTAAGACTCATCTATCCTAAAAAAACAATCGTACACCAACCTTCTAGATCAATCACTATCCTTATGATGATTCTATTGTCGGAAGTAGTTTATGAGTTAATTATGAAAATTTATGTCTTAAATTTTCAACTCTTAAAAATATAAGTTGTCATTACCATTAACTTAAAGGATGTATCATAGATACTTTAAATACATACTATGATAGAAAATAACTCTTTTATTAATTTATAGTCAAAATTATAAAATTATCCTTAGAAGTATATTACATGTGTCAGCTAATCTAGCTTCTAGAGCACACATCTAAAGAGAAGAGAAGAAGGTCTTCTCTTAGGTTCACCTTGAGAACTTTTTCTTGTCTATATTTTGCATGAATTTTTCATGAAAAAAATTAGAGAAAAAAGAAGAGAGGGCATGGAAAAATTTTAGAGGAGAATGTCTCCTCTTATCCTGACATGGAGATATTTTTAGGACATCAATGGTTGATGTCCTGAAAGAGAAGATATGTCTTCTCTTAGGGCCTTTTCTTAACCCTTTCTTTTCTAATTTTTAGGAGATTCAAAGTTGGTTTTCTCCTTTCATCCTCCTATTTATCTTCATCTCTTGGAGTGTCTATGAGATCTGAAGATTTTTTTTATAGATCGACTATCAAGAGGGATCCGTGAGAAGCTAGCACTTCGAGCGGATTTTCGTTAGACAAATTTTTTATCAGAGTAGCAACCTCATGTAGATTACCTATAGAGGTTAGACATGCTGTGTGGCTTTAAGTAATAAGGACAACATTAGATTTTAGCTGTAGTGTTCTGAACCCGCATGAAGGTAAGAGATCTAATCTCTTTTCTATCCTAGATGCAATCTAGGATTTCTAGAATAGTTCTAGATCTAGGATATTGATATGATCAATACCAATCATCATTTTATTTATATTTATATTTGCATCTTGATATATCTTAGATCCTAGATGTAGGATTTAGTAATTAGATCACATGCATAATTAGATTAAATAGTTTAATTTATATCTTCTGCTGCATCTGATTTCAAAAAAGTTTCAAAATATATGCATGAAACCTTGCCTGATTTTCCAACACTTGCAAGGATTACCCTGGCCAAGATTTTGCTAAATTGAAATACATCATAGCATGTTCTCCAACACCTACAGGGATCAATCCCATCTTGACTCACAAACCGACTTCACAAGTATTTGACTGTACTCAGAAACTTTTCATCACTATATTAGAAAAATGGATAGTTCAATACCAGTATAGTGAGTTGCTCGTAAGTCACCATGGTAATCTTAGGTCTAAGGGATACTTATATTCCTATCCTTCACGAGCAACCCTTGATAGTAGAGAGGTTTATAGTTGGATCATGTTCACTGAAATGTATCCCTATATTTTACCTGCATGCCATACCAATGTCTCCACACTCCTTGGTTAAGAGGACAATGAACCCATATGGCACACCATAACCTACACTCGATAAATATTGTCATCTTAGGTAATAACGTATCATTTGGTCACGAACTGGTTTAAAGACTAAATGATAAATCCTTCTTTATTAATTTTAAATAGTCTTAAGGACTTCATCATAAAAGAGTTCATAAAGAAAGATGCACAATAAGTGATGAAAAGCTAGAATAATATTTTATTTAATTAATAATTTATGTATATTTTATAATAAGTTCAACCATCTATAGGCTAGATGATTGGCTTTAGGATATATTTTCTAATAAAAGAACATGCACTACATGGCTTATATATGATGAAATTGCAGTAGGTGAAATTCACATGATTTTTGTTGAACTAAAAAGAGTTCAACCATGACAAATGTTACCAACTATAGACATATAAACTAAAGGAGGGGAGTTTGGTCAAGAGTGAGCTGAATTCTAAAACTTGGTTGTCATCAACTGAAGGATTGCTTAGGAAATCTAATCTCCTGGTGCTGCTGAAATTAAAAAAATCTAGCAGTAGAAAAATTTCAGATCTGATTAAAATGTTTTTAATCAAACATGTATGCAATAGATCTAATCTATTACCATCCTAAGATCTATTACATACAAGATTAAGATGCTGAAAAATAAAAATTAAATTTAACCAAAATTAATACCTTTGCATGGATAGTAAAACACTGCAATCCGATTATTGTGGTAATCTGGTGAGGTTCCTATAGAGCTACACATGAATCCTATCTCTATGGGTATCCATGTGAAACTCTTGATTTGATTAGAGGCCTGCATCATCACCAAGGTGCTAGCTCCCTTAAAGAAGATGCCTTTGATGGTAGATTTGATTTCTTCACTGGATCTCACAGACTCTCTGGAGAAGAGAAGAAATAGGAGGAAAAAGAGATGGACGAAGAAGAATCTTTCTCTCTTCCTTTCTTTCAAAACCAAAGCCCACAAGAGAGGAGGCCCTCTCTTATTTTTCTCATGCCTAGAAGAAAGAAACCCATGCTCCTTCTCACTAATCTTTCATGATAAAAATTTATCCTAATCCATGCTTCTCCTTTCAAAAGTGGCATCCAAGGGTTTTAAAATTAGGTCAAAATCCTAACTAGATTAGGACTTGGGATGGTGTCTAACTCTTGGATGCCTTCCACTAAGGAATCCAGGTGAAAACAATAAAAGGGGTGGCATGGAGACCTTCTTACATGCAAAAAAAATGAGAAAAAGTGACCTTCTTAGGTGGTTGGGTGTAGGGGTTAGTTGGTGCTTGAAAGGGAAAGAGTCCTAGTCAAACTAGAACTTTCTTAGTTCCTATTCCAAGCCTAACTAATTCTTGGTCTAATCCTAACTAACTTAGGAATTAGTTATAACCAATTAACTAATTAGATCTTAGTCCAATTAGAAATCCAATTAGGCCCTAATCCAATTAGAAAATTAATTGAATCAAAACCTCATCAAACTAGGGATTGATTTCTTTGATAATTGGGTTATCTCATGATCCAATAGGGTTTGATCCAATCAAATCCAAATTAATCAAATTGAATTTAATTCAATTAAATTTAATTTTAACCCCTTTGCTCAATCAAATTGAGCCCTATTGTAATCCAATTACAAATTAATCCTCCTACAACTTACTAACACGTAGTAAGTTTGATAATTGCAATAATTATATTAGATTAATCATCAATCCCATCGATAATTATATCCATACATGATTCATAATCATGAATCAACCATCTGATCAGTCAAGAACCTCTTTGTTTATGATCCCATCGATTCAATTTTAATTGGTAGTAGGATATATTATGATCTTTATCAATAATGATATTGAAACTCCTTTCAATGGATTGGAACTCTTTTTGATTCAACCAATTGAGAATTATTGATTACCAAAATAATTTTCACTAGTCCCACAATCCCAATGATATCTAGCAATATATAGTGGCAACCTAGCAGAATTGAAAATGAACCTCTAAGTATAGTTACCATGTAGTTCGGTTCTTCTATTATGAGTTTCGACTAGATGAAGGTCAAGAATAACTTGTCAAACCCATTTAGACCTTTGATTTTTTTTGGGTACCCTATGAATGTGTGCTTGTCAGATCTAGATCTAAGTTTGTCTATCATTAAACATTTGATATAAGTCGGGCACCTTCAGACCCTAAGGTATGAGAGTACTGTCTTACACTCTATCCATATCTCATGTGTGGTTTTATCTACAAGCTTACACAAAATCCTATTTAGAATATAGCAAGCCAATTTGAGTTCATATCCCCATAAGGATATCGGCAAGCTGGCAAAATCTATTATAGATTAGATCATATCTAACAAAGTCTGATTTCTTCTTTTAGACACACCATTATGCTATGGTGTCCCTGGAGGAGTTCATTAGGAGAGAATTCCATTCTCTCATAGATATATGAGAAATCCATCAGAAAGGTACTCATCTCCTCGATCAAATCGAAGAGTTTTAATACTCTTTTTAGTTTATTTTTCTACTTTACTTTGGAATCGTTTGAATATTTTAAATGAATTCGACTTATGTTTCATCAGATAAATATACCCATATCTGAATAGGTCATCTATGAATGTGATGAAGTAGAAATATCCACTTTTAGCACTTGTACTCATGGGTCCATATACATCACTACGTACTAGACATAAGAGCTTAGTAGCTCTTTTATATTTTCTAATAAAAGATGACTTGATCATTTTTTTAGGAAGACGAGACTCACAGGTTGGAAGTGATTCACAATCATTAACTTCGAGGATTTTCTCTTGAGTCAACCTATTTATGCTATTCTTATTGATGTGACCTAGCCTATAGTGCTATAAGCAGATATTAGACATATTATCTAATCTAGGATGCTTGCCTATGGAGTAGACTACATAAATAGGTTATGATATTTTATAGATACTATTGCTCAAATGTCCAAAAAAGATTGTAACATTATTCAAAATAACATCATAAAATTCTTTCTTTATTGAAATTTCATAATTATTTTTGGCCAAAAGGCCTATAGAAATGATATTCAATAAGAAACTAGGACAAAAATGACAATCACTAAGAACAATAGAATGAGACTCAAATATAACTTTCATGATCCCTAATATTAGAACTGGAACTTATCTTCTATCTCTAATGTTTGAGAATTTTTCATCTTAAATGAATCTCCTACTGACCTACAATCCCTACAATAAATTGCAAATATGGTAAGGGCTTCTGGTATTTAATACCTATCATTAATATCACAAATAGAGAAATTGCAAGAAGTTATTATATAAGTACCTTATCCAGGAATAAATTGCTTTTTTCTCGGCCAATTTGGATCTAGAAAAGTAATGTACTTAGGATAGTTCCTCTTTCAATGCCCCCACTTCTTGCAGAAGAAGCACTCTACTTAACTCTTGTCAGGCTTAGTCTTCTTAGTCCGACCTTGCACAGATATCCCGGTCTGAACTTGCACCTTCTTGGAGTTCTTCTTCTTGTTCTTTTTTCCTTTCATAAAGGGTCAAAAATCAAAAGAAGACCCTACCACAAGATTCATAGACTCTTTATGGAGCTAGTGGTCCTCAAAGTTTTAAAGCAATTCCAACAACCCATGGTAATTTACTTCAAGCTTTGTCATTCTATAATGAGTAAGGAAAGGGAGGTAAGACTTGGGCAGTGAGTTCAAAATAGCATCTTTCTCTCGCTACTTATGCAAGAAAAAGCCAAGCTTGCTCAAACACTCAATCAACTTGATCATGTATAATACAAGATCAGTGATTGAAGCTCCATCCCTCATCCTAGTGTTGAAGATGGCACAACTTGTCATGTGCCTCACAACATCATCAGAAGTGCCAAAAGACTCGTTCAACACTTGAAGCATGTCTTTTGGTTGAGCTGACTCAAACTTATGATTGAACTCATCACTCATAGCTTCCAGCATGAGGCAACAACTATAGTTTGATCATTAAGCCACTTATGATAAGTGTCTTTGACTATACCACGTGCATTCTGAGTTCGCTCCTCAGGTGCCAAATCTATCAAAACATGCAAGATCTATTCATGCTTAAGGATAATTTTTAACTTTCGGTACCAGCTACCAAAGTTGGGTCCTACCAACTTATCATTATCCAACAATGACTGGAGTGATAGGGTAGTGGCCATAACTATACAAAAAAAAACTAAAATATAATTAATAAATAATTTATTAAATCTAAATATTTAAGGTTCTTCCATTATTTTGTTCAAATTGGTAGCCTCTACCACCAATTCGAGGAATTATCCTAATTTCTTAGTGGATACTAGAATTCACATAGACTACATATAAGCCCGACTTTGGTTGGTCAACCTATATACATCTAAGAGTAGATTCATAATCAATTATTTCTCTAAATAATTTCTAATAATTTAATTTTATCAGTTTCTAATCAGTAGGTTTTAGCCTCCACTGAAAAGGTTTGATTAGGTCTAACCATTAATATGACCATACTTAGTCCATCTAACCAATGAATGATTAAGCTCAACTTTAGTTAGTCAACCTAATTATCATTTAGAGAGATGTGGTCAAGAAATCATATTGTGAATGACAATTCTATTAGTCGATAAGCATCAGGCCTTTAGGCCTCCAATGATTATCTAACTAATGGATCTATTATCACTCACTTAATAGAAGGCTATAATCTAGTTATTTTCATAATTATTTTATTTTTAAGAATCTAATAATTTTAGAGGATTTAATTAAGTTATTTTAAGAAAAGTGAGTCAGACGAACTAGCTAATCATGATCCTTCCACTGACTTCATCAAGTCAGATTAAGGAAGACCATTAAATAGGCTAGTCTAGGAGCACCTAAATCAATCACACTGATTTACCTAGCTGATATCGGTCAACTTGAATTGTCAAGTGATCTGATTGAAACATAACTTCACTAAGAAGCCCAGGTAAGTGAGATCGATGGGACAGATATGCTATTAACTCGTTAAAAATCGAATCAGTGCGAGTAGCTCCCAATTAAAGACCACCGATCAAAGTTGCCAAACTTACCTTAGACACCAACTGATTAATTAGTTTTGATTAGATCAACCTAATATTTTAGGTTAGACCGCTTAGCCAAGAATCAAGTCTATTTTGGTTCTCATTAAAGATATTGACTTGATCAACTACAACTATTTTAATTGATCTAAAGAGACCTTGACCTAATCTAAGGCAATAATTGATTAGATTTAGTCAATTCTCTAATTAAGTTCATTTTTTATTCTAACCTTTGGTCTAACCCAATAATTGGACCTAATTCACTCTAGCCCATTAACCCAAATGTTATGATTTATGTCTTAGAATCTTCAATTCACAATTCTAGATCCTAAATAAAATAATTCTTAATTCTTAATTAAGTTTTGGACTGCAAGTTGGGGTGCGGCATTTCAAAAATGATTTTCATATTTATAAAATATTTTTACAACATAGTTCTATCAACCAAGTTGCATATCTGATTCATAATCAATATGCAAATAACAAATAACATAAACATGAATCTGCTATAGATCTAATCTAAATAAATTCATGATTTTGTACATTTAATTGAAATAATTTTAGTTTTAAATAATCATAAATTATCTTAGATTAGATCTAACATATTTATGATCATAAAAGCTAAATTAAAATATTTTTAATTAAATCATAAAACTTTTTAGATCTAATCTAAAATTTTATGATTTGAATTTTAGATCAATACGTACTAGGACAACCTCTTCACTATAAGGGATAAACCTTATAGGAGGAAAAACTTATAATATCAGTCTGTGTGATCTAAAATTTTTTAATTTTTAGATTTAATATTAGATTATAATTTAGATCTAATCTAAATAATAGATCTGAACATGTAAAAAATCATATCAAAAAGACCTATACTCTGATACCAATTGTAGGAAAATCCTAGGATTTCTAACATGTATTTTGAAATTTTTTCAAAATTCTAAAAGTGAAAGCTATAGATTATTCTAATTAATCTATGAAATATGCAAATAAATCCTAGATATAGAATCTAATGATATGATTAAAGCATGCATACAAATCTAAAAATTAATTAAAATATAAAATAATGATGTTGATCATATCAATATCAAACAAGAAAACTAGATCTGATCTAGTCTACAATTGAGATCAAATCTCATTATCTTTTCCATGGATTTGGATGTTCACTTTCTGATTTGAGACTGAGGATATCGCTTTAAGCCACACACGCATCCAGCCTCTATGAGAAGTCTGCATGAAGCCCTAATCATGATTTGAAGTCCAGTATCTGAAAATCAGCACAGTATGCTAACACTGCGTTGATACTTTATCGACGATTGATGCCAAATCTTCTTCTTCAATTGACTTGAACTCTTCAAGGATCATAGGAGAAAAAGAGAAAATCTAGAAGAAGCCTTCTTCCTATGCTCTTCTCTCAAAAATTGATGGAAGAAAATCTAAAATAAAAGCCCTAGAGAAGACCCATCTTCTCTAGGCCCTTTCCTCTCACCTAGGCACCATAATTTATACCTTTACAAAATCCCATGCCCTCAACCCTGATATGCCCAAGGTCTCCACACCCAAGACCACTCTCTTAGGTCTAAAAATTCTCAAAATTTCATGGATTAACTCTCTTTAAATAGAGAGTTAGAGAAGAGTCCCTATCTATGTCAAATACATAGATAGAGAGTCCAAATAAGACAAGGATTGGGCACCCAACTCTTGGGTGCCTCAATAAACTATTTTAGTGTAATTCATTATATTTAGTGCACAAATAAATCCTCTTTCTCCAACAAAATTTTAGAAAAAAATTATATTAATTAGCACCATAATGGATAAAAGTTTTGGGTTTATCCAAACTCTATCAAATAGAGTCTAGATCATCACTACTTCTTAGTTTTGATCAAATCCAAAATTACAAACCATCTAAGAGGAAAACAGAGGCAAGGATAGATGTGGAACTTTCTAAAAAATACATTTTCCATAAAATAGTCCATGAAAAAGGCATGGAGAAAGGGAAGGTGGTGCAAGGGAGGAATCCTAGTCTAACTAGGACTTCTTGCTTTGACTAGTCAAACCAAATCTTTAGCCCAATTAAAATAGATCTTGATGCAACCTAATTAATAGTATTCCTAATCCAATTAAAAACTTGATTGTTTTAGATTAAATCTTATTTTATTTTAATTTAATCTTTTAATCAAATTAAAAATTTGGTGCACTCAAGTCCTAGTTCAACTGGAAATTATTCTCCCTTACAATTAGCTTATTCAATAAACCAATTGGACTTAATCCAATTAAGTCCAAATCAAATCTAATTGAATTATATTCAATTAGACTTGATCTTAGCTTAATTGTTCAATCAAATTGAGCCAATTAGCAATTTCATTGCTAATCGATCCTTCTACGACACTTGTACTAGATCAAACATCAATCGTATTGATTATTTGACTCTAAAATAATTCTTAATCATTGATCAACCATCTGATCAACCATGTAGTAATCGAAGTGACCATCTAGCAATGGTATCTGATGGTCGGATAGGTCGAATGTATAAAGCAACACTCTTAGAATCCATGTGGATATGGTTTTCATATAATTCATCCCCTTGACCATAAATGCTCATAGGACGACTCAAGATTTAACTGTCAACCCTGAATAAATCACTTATATTATATTTTAAAATATCAAATCAATCTCATGGATTACCCTAGCCAAGGTATTGCTAAACTAAAATATAGCGATGTATTATCTCCAAACTTTTAGAGTGGTCAATCCCATCTTGATCAGTCACCAATTTTACAAGTACTTGACTGTGCCCAGAAATCTTCCATCAGTGAATTAGAAATTCAAGTAGTCTGCACCAAAGCACACTAAGTTGCTTATAAGCCACCATGGCGATCTCAGGTCTAAGAGATATTTATACCTATATCCTATTTGAGCAATTCTTGATAGCAGAATGCTCTAGAGTTGGTCGTGCTCAGTGACGATGTACCCCTACATCTCACCATATATCATACCAATATCCCACACTCCTTGGTTTAGAGGATAACCAACCTATATGGTACAAAATGACCTACACCTGATAAATATTATTGTCCTGATTAACAATGTATCATTTGATCATGAATAGTTTTAAGGACTAATCAATAAATCCTCTCTTCATCGAGTCTAAATAGTTCTAAGGACTTCATCACAACATAGAAGTTCATTAGAAGATGTTGATTTATGATGAAAAATATCAAAATAAATATTTTATTTATTAATATATAAATTATTTATATTTATAAAATAGCACAACCATCAATAGGTTGATAATTGATTTTGAAAATATTGATATCCACCTCTGGCACTAGTGTTCATAGGTCTACATATATCATTATATATGAGACTTAGAACTTCATCAGCTTTTTCACCTTTTTCAGTAAAAAGTGACTTTGTCATCTTTTCAAGAAGACAAGACTTACAGGTTTGTAATGATTCACAATCATTAATGTCGAGGATTTTCTCTTTGGCTAACCTATTTATCCTATTCTTGTTAACATGACCAAGCCTATAATACCAAAAGTAGGCATCTATGATATTATCTAATTTAGGACATGTTGGGGGTAAAACAACCATAGCTGAAGTCCAATAAGATGATCGAGCTTGATATGACCTCATCCGATGTTGCAATAGTTGTGGTTGAACTTCAATTGAACTGGTTTAGCTCAAAGGAGTTGATCTTCAAGCCATGTATGCTGGACGAACTTTTTAGTGAAAATAATTTCATCCTTTCTCAGTAATTAAAGCACCTTCAAGGCATGACGAATTCCATCTTGCCAAACTTGAATAGCAAAGGGCATGATGACTGATTGTGGTCCTAATGATGCAGAGCCTAGTCAAGGATTGAACCTTAACATTCATTGATTTCATCTACAATGGACCTTGAGTGTGGTCGAATTTCTTTATGGTATATAGCATATTAATTTTGCAGTAGGAATCTTGCCTAACCAAATTTTCCTTGTCATATCCTATTCTGGTCAAACTCCTTTACTCTACTTTAGGGATCATGGTAGAACCCTTGTATGGCTGAATTTCTTCACCTCTTTTTGATAATTATAGGTCTAGCTAGCTTGCACCATGCATGTTGATCGGATGAATTTGAACAGTGAAAGGATCTCATCATCAACATGAATCTAATTTCTAATCCAGAATAGTAGCCACCCCATAATGAGTCATGGCACTCCTTCGATCCAAACTCTAGGCCAATCTTGAAGGCAGCAGAGCTTCTAAATACAAAATGTTCATCCATCGGTCATAAAGTCAGCCAAACTCCTTCAGAGAATCTAATAAGTTCAATATTCTCCTATCTGATCTCCAGCTTGAAAGATTCTATCAATCCCCGACCAACCTTGAAGACAGACAAACTCCTCAAAGTCAGTCGAACTTCTCAAAGCTATTAAAGGCAGCACCAATAGATTATAACCAAGCGCCAGATTCGCCATTTGCTACTCACAAGTCGATTTCCAAGTTTAGTCCACCTAGCTCCAAATTTTTTATCCCAACATATGGACATTTAATAAATGCAGAAGCTGCATTTGAACTCCAATAAATAAAACTCAACCACGTACAAGTCACGATAAATGATAGCCCATTCTCTGTAATGAACTCCACATGATCCGAGCGATCTACTAACATTCTGTTATGGCTATTACTTTCATTCTATTACAAGCTCTGCCTATATAAGAGACCCTCTAGATATACTTTTTTCTAAGCACTCCTTCCTACCCTAAATTCTCCCAAGTACTCCATTCTTATTAGTCGAAGAACTAACTTGACCGTCAGAGGATCCTACCGGAGCCATCCACCTCCGATTTGGACTTTATCTTGTAGATCTCTTCGGTGATCTCATCTTTGCCAGCTCCAATGGACTCCAGAGTCAGCACCATTTTCTATACCAATAGGTTTGGCACTATAGGAAGGGGCACTGAGCCTTTATTCTTAAAGGAGTACCTAATCAAGTTCATCTTTTTTTTTTAATCTTTCTTGTGATCTGCTAAGATGTGGTCTAAGAGAATTTTAACCCGATGATCCACTACCTCTACTGCTAGATCTCAGCCAGATCAACCTATTCCGACTTTATCGCCAGCACCACTACCACCACCAGTAGCCATGGTGGATTTGGAGCCATTCAACCTACTGATGCAATAGGTTAAGGGCCTTACTAAAGCCATACAGGCTGTGCAACAGCCCCCGGCAATAGTTCAATTAGAAAGACCTTTGCTAGAATGCCGAGATCCGGTGCCAAGAAGACCCACCTGGGTGAGTCGATCGGTAACCCCCGAGAAGGGGAAGCAAAGAGCGGGAAGCTCCTATTTAGATCAGGATTCCACCCCTGGAGAATCATTACCCCCCTCCAGCTAGCCACGCTTTGAGATCTATTATTGAGATGATATTCTCGATCAAAAGCTTCAAGAAATGAACTGACAGATCGATAAACTTTGCCATGTTGCCCCCACTCACCATGATGATATTTGCATCGACCCTCCTTTCTCCACTTAAATCATGTAGAAGCCCATCCCACTAAAGTTCAAACTCTCCCAGTTTAAAAGTTATGACAAGACCACCGATGCAGTCAACCACCTCAATGCTTTCAAAACTATGATACTGCTCCATGATGCACCTAATGCTATTTTATGTCGAGCTTTCTCCTCCATCCTGAAGGAAGCAGCATGAAACTGGTACTTAAGTCTCAAGCTGGATACTATCTTTTCTTTTGACTAGCTAAGCCATCAGTTTATGGCTCATTTTATCAACAATCGATGTCAAAAATAAGGTTTGGATTCCCTCATCAATATTAAGTAGAAGAAAGGAGAGTCCATCCGAGCTTATGTCAGCCACTTTAATACTATTATTCTAAAGATCTAAAATTTGGACCAATCTATTGCTATGGCTGCACTAAAGGGCGGCCTCCAGAAGATTGAACTTTTCTTCTCTTTGGAGAAGAAATGCCCCTGGGATTTTACCAACATGCTAGCCCAAGCAGAAGGCTATGCATGAGTGGAGGAGGCCTTCAAACTGAAAGATGAAAAGGCCGTGGGAGAGTAGCAGGTGGATGAATCTAGTAGGCTCGCGATCATTGAAAAATTGAGCGAAGCTCAACCGCACTCCAAAACCCCACCTGAGCGCAAAAGAGCTCAGACTTTTCTATGAGCTCACCGACAGAGAAGCCCTGATTAGAGGGCATGGTGGAACTCTTCCATAATTATGCTCCTTGGAATGATCCTAAGACCCAAGTACTGATGGAAATAAAGGACCAACTGTCGAGGTCGAAAAGAATGAAGACTCATCTATCCAAGTGCAACTCTAATAAGTATTATCTCTACCATCATGACCATGATCATGATACTGAAGAATGCATCTAGCTCCAAGACAAAATTAAGGAGCTAATTAGAAGAGGCTGCCTAGATCAATTCCTCCAACGTCAGTCGAAAAGAAGGGAAGATCGGCCAAAAGCCCTGCCACAGCCTAAACCATCTCGAAGAGATGAGCCATAAGGAGATCAACCTCTACTTAGAATCATCAATACTATTACTAGAGGACATTGGTAGGGAGAAGCTAGTGGATCTACAGAGCCAGCAAAGAGGTAGAGGACTAAAAAGCCCATTACTTTCACTGAAGAAGATGCATAGGAGGTTCAATTTTTACATAATGATGCAGTTGTAGTTACTTTGAACATTATTGATTATGATGTACGCTGTATTTTAATCGATAATGAAAGCTCTACTGATATTTTATTTTATAATGCCTTCTCTAAAATATCTATACTTGACAATCATATAGGGTCAATAAATTTTTTGTTGGTAGGATTCACCGATGATGCTGTCTCGATTGAAGAAATAATAACTTTGACTATTATAGCAGGTCGGTATCCAAATAAGTCCTAGGCCCAAGTCAATTTTCTAATAGTAAATGCTCCTTCAGCTTATAATGCAATTCTCGGCCGACCTAGTTTGAATGTACTTTAGACTATAGTTTTGACTTATTACTTGAAGATGAAGTTTCCAACAAGTTATGGGGTTGGAGAAGTCAGAGCAAATCAAGTATTAGCATGGCACCATTATACCATTGCCTTATAAGGGGGAAGGGTAGCAGATCCCTATCTAGTAGACAGACTTGATGCCTGAGATGACCTAATTGAGGAGTGGGGGAAACTAATCGATGATCTTGTTGTAGTACTTTTGAATGATAGAAATGAAGATTATACTGTTCAAATCGGCTCTAACATGGAAGAGAGATTCAGGAAGCAGCTCATCACTTTCTTGTGAAAGAATGCTGATGTCTTTGCTTGGGTATCAGCGAATATGCCAGGAATTGATGTAAAAGTAATGAAACATCATTTAGCCATAGATCTTAAATGTCAACCAATGAAGTAAAAGAAGTGTAGCTTTGCACCAGAATGGTAGAAGGCTATTATAGATAAAGTTGATAAGCTTCTTAAAGCCAATTTCATCCAGAAAGTGTCCTATCTAGACTAGATTGCAAATGTTGTGCTTGTCAAAATGACAAACTGCAAGTGGAGGATGTGCATAGATTTCATAGATTTGAACAAAGCTTATTTAAAAAATAGCTACCCTCTATCCAGAATTGATCAACTAGTAGATGCCACCTCAGGCCATGAGCTCCTCACTTTCATTGATGCCTTTTTTGATTATAATCAAATCTGGATGGCACCAGAGGATGAAAAAAAAGCTACTTTTATTACTAACCATGATCTTTATTGTTACAAGATTATGCTTTTTGGACTAAAGAATGTGGGTGTCATTTATCAATGCCTGATGAACAAAATCTTCAAAAAATAGATCGACCATAATATGGAGGTCTATGTGGACGACATGCTAGTCAAAAGCTAATCTACAATAGATCATATTATTGATCTTGAGGAAACTTTCAACATACTTTGAAAGTACAAGATGAAGCTGAATGTAACTAAGTATGCCTTTAGAGTAAACTCAAAAAAGTTCTTGAGATTTATGGTGTCAAGACGTAGTATTAAAGAAAATCCCAAGAAAATCAGAGCCATTCAAGAAATGATTGCACCAAAAACAATAAAAGAGGTTGAATGCTTGATGGGGAAGGTTATGACCCTAAATCAGTACGTGTCGAGGTCGGCCAAGCATTGTATGTCTTTCTTTCAAGTGCTTAAGTAGCCAAAAAACTTTTGCTGGACTCTTGAGTGCCAGCAGGCTTTTGAGGAATTAAAGAACTACCTTGGCTCACCTCCACTCCTTGCCAAATCCAAGCCTATTGAAGAACTTTTCTTTTATCTGTCGATATCACCTACAAAAATTAGGACTGTCCTGATCAGAAAGGAGGCAAAAATCTTAAAGCCTATCTACTACATAAGCCAAGTTCTGAGGGATGCTAAAACAAGGTATACAAAATTAGAAAAACTAATTTATGTCCTGTTGATTGCAGCTCGAAAGCTTCAACCTTATTTCCAAGGGCATACGATCATGCTTCTCACTAATCAGCCTATTAAAGCAGTTCTTCATTGACTCGATACCTTTGGAAGAATAGCTAAATGGGTGATTGAGCTTACCAAGTTTGACATCAATTTTCAGCCATGACCATCCATTAAAGCTCAGATATTAGCTGACTTTATGGTAGAGTGCATCATTCTGAATCCCAATGAATCTAAATAGTAAGAAGTTTGTAATTTCAATTCTTGAATTAACCTCATTGAAGAATGACCAGACCTCCTTGAGAACTTTTGGGCTCTATATGTACATGATTCATCTAATGCTTCAGGCACGGGAGCAGGCTTGATTCTAATCAGTCCAGAAGAAGTTAATGCTGAGTATGCACTACGCTTCGAGTTTTTCATAATAAATAATGGAGCTAAATATAAAGTACTAATTGTTGGGTTGAGAATAGCAAAAGAATTAGAAGCAAATCATGTAAAAGTCTACAAAGATTTTTAGTTGGTGGTAGGACAAGTTAATGATAATTATGAAGCTCGGAAGGAAAGTATGAAGAGGTATTTGGAAATGATAAGGAGCCTAATTTCAGCCTTCCAAAGCTTTGACATTCATCAGATTCCTTGAGCAGAGAATACCAAAGCAAAACTCCTCTCCAAATTAGCTACTCTTGCTCTAAGTGAATTGCCAAAAGAGGTCTTCTCTGAAGTTCTATAATACCCAAGCTTGGAAGAAGCCCAAACCATGATGCAGGCCGACCCAGAGCCCAGCTAGATCGACCCACTAGTTTTATACCTCAAAGATGGCGTTGAAGGAAAATCCTAATTTTTCAGACCAGATTCGTTCAAATCTAATCAGATCGAGAGATATATTTCAAAATTTTTCTTTTGATCCCAATCAGATCTAGAATATTTCAGATTTGATTTTATTATTTTAATAATAGAAATAAAATAAAGATAAATTAAATCAAATTTAATTTACCTGATTTGGGTAATTCTATTACCCTGTTGATGATCCTGTTTGCAGCGAAAGGTTCTGGATCTAGCCACGCAAGCGCCTGGCCTCTACCGGTATCCACTCGGGCTGGATCTAGAGATCCTCTTCTTCTCTATCACACCTCCAAAAATCAGATCTGGATCTGATCTGGAGGATCTTCAAAACTCCTTTTGAAGATCTGCAGTCGTCCTTTGCAGCAGTGCAGCCTTCTTGCTTTTGATCGCCTTTCTTTGATCTGGATCGCACCAACCAAGGTCCAAAACTCCTTTTGGACGTGGAGAGCAAGGGGAGAAGATGGTTTGGCATGGAGGAAGAGGGGAGAGGCAGCCTTGGGGCATGGGAAACTTTGATCTCAATTCAATTCCCTCTTTTTTGAGTTGGGCACAGGGTCTTATTTATAGACTGACTGTGATCCAACTTCTCTTCTTCCCAACCAATCACAACCCTTTGTGAAATCAGATCTAAATCTGATTGGTGGGAATAGAGTCCCCTGGATTCCTCCTTAGAGGGCGCCTAAGACCAGTCAAAGTTGGTTTTAGGGAGAACTCTAATTGGAATCCAAAAGAGAGGTGGAGTCCTTGTCCAACAAGGACTCCTAGGCGCCTCCAACTTGGGCACACGCCTAGGGTGGCGTGCGCCCTCCTCCTTGCCAGGTTCTGGCAGGGGGACAGGCCCCCACCAGCTCTCCAATAGGTGCATGACATGTGGTCAAAAGTCAAAGTGTCAATGGTCAACGTTTGACCAGTCAAAGGTAGACTTTTGACCAAAGTCAAAGAACAAGAAATGGCAGGTGACCAAAAATGGCAGGTAATGTCTTACAAAATAAGACAACCTTTTCTGACTTGGACAACCTCCAGTCAGACCATATGAAGGCCTCTGATTGAGCACAAACTCCTTTGGCTCAGACAGGACAACTTATTTATGATAGCAAAAGAAGAACGTTAGGTTCAATCGAGTGCTAGCACGATTTTCTTGAACCTAATTGAATCTCATTCAGATCAATTGAACTAGATCAGTTCAATTGATGATCACCAGATTCAAACCCTTGTTTGTGTGACCCAGTTAGGTTCAGTTCTGTATGGTAATGGGATATGTCATGATCTCTATCATCGACATCATCGAAACTCCTTTCGATGGATCAGAACTCTTCTGATTCGAACAGCTAGAATGATCGATCATCTAAATCATTCTAATTGCTCCCAAAATCCACCAGTGACACCTAGCAGTATATGGTGGCAACCCATCAGAGCTGAATGCGAACCTCTTGGTGCAGCTACCTGTGTGATTCAGTCCTTCTATCTTGAGCCCCGATCAGATTAGGGTTAAGGTAAACTCGTCAAACCCTAGTCTCTGTCATATGATGTAATCATTCGATTCGAGTCCAATGTGAAAATCTAAATAGAAACTCTTTCTATTATTTCACTCTACCATGGCCATGGATTTCTGGACTTGATTCTCATGATCATCATAGGGCTGCTCCTCTACCACCGAGGTAGATAGATTCCATCTTGATGCCATCCAGTTCCTACAATGAACATGCTATAGCCAACATACACCTCAGGGTTCCATATGGCTAGGAGACCGAGTAATGGTGTAGTCAAACTATAACACCCTCAAGGTGAACTGCCGATGCATCTCAGGTCAAAGAACCAGACACACTACTGCAGCATCGAGTCAGTCATTGACGAGAAGGTAGACTCCCTAATGACTACTCGAGGTGGTCACGCTCAGTGCCCTCGTTCTCTAACGAGTACCTGTACTCTCGCTCCGGTGTCTCCACACCGTAGACTCAAGACTCATCTACTAAAGAGAAGCGATTGTACACCAACCTTCCGGATCAATCACCATCCTCGTGATGATCCTATGGTCGGGAGCAATTTATGAGTTAATAATGATTATTCATGTCTTAAATTTTCAACTCTTGAAAATATGAATTATCATTACCATTAACTCAAAGGATGTATCACAGACACTAAATACACATATGTGATAGAAAATAACCCATTTTATTGATTTTAGTCAAAATTATAATTTTGCCCCTAGAAGTGTATTACAAGTGTCAGCCAATTCTGGCTTCTAGGGCACATATATCTAACAATCTCCCACTTGTCCTAAAGCCAATTGGCTACAAGTCTAAGTCCCATCTTCTCAAGGTGGGCTTCGATCTTCTGCTGGCCCAACGGCTTTGTAAGTGGGTCTGCCACATTATCTGTGGAGTTGACTCTCTTGACCTCGACATAACCCTTCTCGAGGTAATCGCGGATGAGGTGGTATCGCCGCTCAATATGCTTGGATTTCTGGTGAGACCTCGGCTCCTTAGCAAGGGCTATGGCGCCATTGTTGTCGCAGTATAGAGGAATGGCATCTGATGGCATTACTCCGATTTCTGCAGCAAACTTCTTGTACCAGAATGCTTCCTTTGCAGCCTCTGATGCAGCGATATATTCTGCTTCCATGGTGGAATCTGCTATCACCGTTTGCTTGGAACTCTTCCAGCTGACAGCTCCACCATTGCACACAAACAGACTTCCAGATGTCGACTTTCGATCATCTATATCGGACATGAAATCCGAGTCTGTGTATCCCTGGACTTGGAGTTCTCCATTACCAAAGACCAACATCATATCCTTAGTTCTTCTCAAGTACTTAAGGATACATTTCACAGAAGTCCAGTGTTCTTCACCTGGATTTGACTGATATCTGCTTGTGACACTCACAGCATGGGCTATATCAGGTCGTGTACATAGCATGGCATACATGAGGCTCCCTATTGCAGAAGCATAAGGGATCTTGCTCATGCGTTCTATTTCCTCAGGTGTGCTAGGGCACATCTTCTTGGAAAGATGAATACCATGTCTGAAGGGTATTAATCCCCTCTTAGAGTTTTCCATACTAAACCTCTTTAGTACTTTCTCTATGTACATCTTCTGTGAAAGTCCTAGCATCCTATTCGGTCTATCCCTATAGACCTTAATTCCTAGAATAAAGGATGCTTCACCTAGGTCTTTCATGGAGAATTCCTTGGACAACCACATCTTGACTGATGTCAACATGGGAATATCATTCCCAATAAGGAGGATGTCATCCACGTACAATACGAGGAAGACAACAGCGCTCCCACTGACCCTTTTGAAAACACATGGTTCCTCTTCATTTTTGATGAAACCAAACTTTTTGATCACATCATTGAAACGAGTGTTCCAGCTCCGAGATGCTTGCTTAAGTCCATATATGGACCTTTGCAGCTTGCAAACCTTGTGATCAGCATCACTGGATGTGAAACCTAGCGGCTGTTCCATATAGATATCTTCCTCAAGATATCCATTCAAGAATGCCATTTTCACGTCCATTTGCCATATTTCATAATCGAAATAGGCTGCAACGGCAAGCAATGTGCGGATGGATTTTAGCATAGCCACTGGGGAAAAGGTATCCTGATAGTCAATGCCTTCGCGTTGACTATAACCTTTTGCCACTAGTCTAGCCTTGAATGTCTCCACATTCCCATCTGCACCAATCTTTCTCTTGAAGATCCATTTACATCCAATAGGTACTATACCTTCTGGTGGATCTACCAAGGTCCAGACTTGGTTTGAGTGCATCGAGTCAATTTCTGACTGCATTGCCTCTAGCCATTTCTCGGAGTCGATATCTGATATCGCCTCGTTGTAGGTTTTGGGATCATCACCATGAGCACCATTACCTACGAGGAACATTTCCTCTACATCCTCTGAAACAATACCTAAGTATCTTTCAGGGGGACGGGAAACTCTTTCCGATCTACGAGGTGGAGGAGGTAGTGTTCTTATTGGCTCAACCTGATTTGGTTCCAACTTGGTCCTTAGCTCGTTCTGCTTGTGAGACTTTCTCATCAAGCTTGATCTATTTTCAAATGCCGCTATCTTGAATAAACTATTTTTCAAGAAAGATGGCATGTCGACTCACAATCACATTGTGGTCTTCTGGAATGTAGAAATAGTATCCTAATGACTCTTTAGGATATCCTATGAATCGAGCTCTAAAGGACCTAAACTCTAACTTGTCCGCTTGTTGTCTTTTGACATGAGCCGGACAACCCCAAATTCTGAGATGACTCAGACTTGGTTTCTTACCGTGCCATATCTCATACGGTGTGGTAGGAACGGTTTTAGAGGGAACCCTATTCAGTAGATAAATTGAAGTTAACAATGAGTGTCCCCAAAGAAAATCAGGGAGGTCTGTGAAGCTCATCATGGATCGAACCATATCCAATAGGGTCCGATTTCTCCATTCTGAAACCCCGTTGAGTTGAGGTGTTCCTGGTGGAGTCCATTGAGAGACTATGCCATTTTCCTTGAGATAGTCTAGGAATTCTCGGCTAAGGTATTCACCTCCTCGATCTGATCGAAGAACCTTAATGGGTTTTTCAGTTTGTTTTTCTACTTCATGTCTGAATTCTTTGAACTTTTCAAAAGCTTCAGACTTGTGTCTCATAAGATACACATACCCATACCTAGACAGATCATCGGTAAAGGTAATGAAGTAGACAAAATTGCCTCTAGCCGGCACATCAAATGGGCCGCACACATCAGTATGTACTAGGGCAAGGAGATCTGTGGCCCTCTCCCCATGTCCAACAAAAGGGAGTTTAGTCATTTTGCCTTGAAGACAAGGATTCACAAGTTGGATATGACTCGGAAGTCAATGGACTCAATAGCCCATTTTTCTCCAATTTGTTGATCCTATCTTCTGCTATATGACCTAATCTCAGGTGCCATAGATATCTGTCGTTTGGACTATCCCTAGGTCATTTGGCATTCACGTTTTGCTCGATAGTTAGAACAGGTACATCAATATGTAGCTGATAAAGACCATTAATAAGGAAACCATTTGCAATTTTATTTCTTTCATAAAGAATGTTACAATGGTCCTTAAAGAAGGTGATCACATAACCTTCTTGTGCTAAGCATGAAACAGAAATCAAATTCCTGCTAGCTGCAGGCACAATAATAACAGTCTTTCAAAACTAAGTCTAAACCAGATGGTAATCGAAGAGGGTATGTTCCCACGGCTACTGCAGCAACTCTTGCTCCATTACCGATGCGTAGGATCATGTCTCCATCCCTCAGCCTCCTGCTATCCTCAAGACCCTGCATAGAAGTGCACAGATGAGCACTAGAACCAGAGTCAAGCACCCAACTGGATGCAGAAGAAACCGTAAGGTTAGACTCAATAACGAGCATACCTCCAGAAGGACCTTCCTTCTTGTTCTTCAGGGTGGCCAGGTAAGTAGGGCAGTTCCGCTTCCAATGGCCGTCGCTGTTGCAATGGAAACACTTTCCTTTGACATCGGCCTTTTTCTTCGGCTCTGCCTTCTTCTTCTTTGATCCTTCCACCTTTTGCTTTTTCACAGACTTCTTTTTCTTTCCATAAGACTTTCTTTTGGAAGAAGTCCGTTCCATAGCAAGAACTGAGCCTTTAGAACCTTTCATAGAAAGCTCAGCGGTAACCAGCATATTCATTAATTCGGCCAAGGAATTTTGAAGTTTATGCATGTGGTAATTCATGATGAATTGCCCATATGCATCAGTCAAGGATTGCAGAATAATATCGTTCTGCAGGTCCAAGTCTAACTTCACACCGAGCTTCTCAAGCTCTTCCATGTCCTTGATCATTGTCAGACAGTGATCTTGGACTGACTGCCCATCACGCATCTTAGCCTTAAAAAGTCATTTTCGTGACTTGATATTTGGCTGCGCGACTCTGTTCACCAAACATCTCCTGCAGGTGAGCCAACATTTGGCGAGCAGTCCCGATATCTTCATGTTGGCGCTGGAGCTCATCAGACATCGAGCCCAACATGTAATATCTGGCCTTATTATCTTCGTCTATCCATTTTTCCAGAGACGCTCTCTGTTCAACAGATGGACGGGCTGGTAAGGTGGGAGGGTCCTGGTCCAAAACATGGGTTAACTTCTCAGAACCCAAAACTAATTTTGTAGTTCCTGAGCCAATCTTTATAATTGGGTCCAGTCAGTCTATGTGTGTCCAGGATACGTGCCAATGGGTTGGACGCAGACATTTTCCTGTAGAGAGTCAAAGATTCTAGTTAGATACTGTAATTTTGACTTGACCAATTTATTTAGGGATTTTATTTTTAAACAAATTAGCTCCCACTATTTTCTCGGATCCCTACACTCCCTCTGTAGAGATGCGAAAATCTCCATGATTAATGATTTCTAGTGGGTGGTGCGGTCTCACCAACTGACTCATCACCTCACCTAACAGTTATTGGTGATGGGTTAGCCAATGAGTGAACAACTCTTGTTCAATGATTCTCTAATCATGGTGCACCCAAACTTGGTCTCTAATTCATGAATCTCACCGTATCCGAAATATTGATCCACTCCTTAGTTAAGTCAGACCCACCATTTGCATAGACTGGGTTCCTAATTGAGTCTCTCACCGTATCCGAAATATTGAGCCCAACTCATCCTCCAGCCCATAGCATCCAATGCCTAATAGACATGGTTGCATCTTCCCGGTGCAACTGAGCCACTGTATCCAGCCGAGAACAATCAACCCCGGGAAGGGCCCGCACATCTACAATGGTGGAAGACCTCAGACTTAATCTTTTCTTAGGGAGAATTGATTCAGGTCTCATTAAACTAGACTTGGCTTAGTCATAACAATTATGACTAACCTAGTGGCATGGGTTAGCTCGGATTATTGACCACCTCAGATCAGAACCGTGTCAACAGATATGGCCAGGTAAGTGAGACCGGTGGAAGGAATATGCCATTAACTCGTACAAGAATGCATTCAGGTCGAGTAGCTTCCAATTAAAAACCAGTCGGTCGTATGTGCCAAACTTACCTTAGACACCAAATTGTTGAGCCAGAACCAATTGGGTTAGCCTACAATCCAGACTCTAACCTCTGAGCCTAATTAGGTCTTGCTTGATCGTGACTCGATCTTGACCCAGACTTAATCCTATTAGGCTGGTCAATTTAAGCATTGTTGATCCCATCTAACCAACTCTTGATTCGGTTTGATCAACCGCTTAGACCTAATTGAGCTACCCAAGCCCGAACCCAGTATTATGAATATGTCTTAGATCTGAAATTCTCAATTTTAGACCTAATTAATATTCCATAAACTTAATTCTTAATTAAGTAGGGTTCATAAACAAAATATGCACAATAAATCCTAGGGTTTCAGGATCTAGGGTTTTGCAGAAAGTAAGTTTTGGGTTTCTGATTAAGGACGAACACGCAGCACCCCTACACATCATAAGAACACCCCATCGAATGGGAAGAGAGGGCCTTTAAACCCTTCTTCATTCTTATGACCGGACGGCCAAGAGGAACGCCTTAATCAGGAACATTCAATACTACAAAACAGTTATCAGATCTATATCATATATCTCATATACAAATTAGATCTAATCATGGCATATTTTGCATACATCTCATGTATCAAATCATGCATATTTTTCAGATCTAAATTATCTCATAATAATCTAAAAAATTAGATTTAAATTGATCTAATCAAAATAAATTCTAATCTAGACAATTATGTAGAACTATTCTACAACTAGTCTAGACATGCATCAATCATATCTCATATGATATTCAAAAATTAAATAATTTTTATTTGCTATTTTTTAGATGTTATTATAACCATTATAATATCAAAAAATAGTAAATAAAAAGATCTAAAATATGATTTAATCAGATTAAATCAAAAACATGCAAGACTATTCTATAGAACTATTCTATTCTAGAACTAGTCATGCATATCTTCTAATCTTAGATCCAAATTCATTTAATTTTAATTTTTTCTGATTTTAGATCTGATCACATCTCATGTGACATCTAAAATCACTTATTTTTTAATTAAAATAAATTTAAAATTCAGATCTAAATAATTTTAGAACCATGGCTCTGATACCAGTTGAAGGAAAATCCTGATTTTTCGGACCAGGTTCGTTCAGATCTGATCAGATCAAGAGATATATTTCAAAAATTTTTTCTCTTGATCTAATCAGATCTGGGATGTTTTCAGATCTAATTCTTATTATTTTAATAAATAAAATAAAATAAAGATAAATTAAATCAAATTTAATTTACCTGATTTGGGTAATCCTATTACCCTGTTGATGATCCTGTTTGCAGCGGAAGGTTCTGGATCTAGCCACGCAAGCGCCTGGCCTCTACCGGTATCCACTCAGGCTGGATCTGGAGATCCTCTTCTTCTCTATCACACCTCCAAAAATTAGATCTGGATCTGATCTGGAGGATCTTCAAAACTCCTTTTGAAGATCAGCAGTCGTCCTTTGCAGCAGTGCAGCCTTCTTGCTTTTGATCGCCTTTCTTTGATCTGGATCGCACCAACCAAGGTCCAAAACTCCTTTTGGACGTGGAGAGCAAGGGGAGAAGATGGTTTGGCATGGAGGAAGAGGGGAGAGGCAGCCTTGGGGCATGGGGAACTTTGATCTCAATTCAATTCTTCTTTTTGAGTTGGGCACAGGGTCTTATTTATAGACTGACTGTGATCCAGCTTCTCTTATTCCCAACCAATCACAACCCTTTGTGAAATCAGATCTAAATCTGATTGGTGGGAATAGAGTCCCCTGGATTCCTCCTTAGAGGGTGCCTAAGACCAGTCAAAGTTGGTTCTTAGGGAGAACTCTAATTGGAATCCAAAAGAGAGGTGGAGTCCTTGTCCAACAAGGACTCCTAGGCGCCTCCAACTTGGGCACACGCCTAGGGTGGCGTGCGCCCTCCTCCTTGCCAGGTTCTGGCAGGGGGACAGGCCCCCACCAGCTCTCCAATAGGTGCATGACATGTGGTCAAAAGTCAAAGTGTCAATGGTCAACGTTTGACCAGTCAAAGGTAGACTTTTGACCAAAGTCAAAGAACAAGAAATGGCAGGTGACCAAAAATGGCAGGTAATGTCTTACAAAATAAGACAACCTTTTCTGACTTGGACAACCTCCAGTCAGACCATATGAAGGCCTCTGATTGAGCACAAACTCCTTTGGCTCAGACAGGACAACTTATTTATGATAGCAAAAGAAGAACGTTAGGTTCAATCGAGTGCTAGCACGATTTCCTTGAACCTAATTGAATCTCATTCAGATCAATTGAACTAGATCAGTTCAATTGATGATCACCAGATTCAAACCCTTGTTTGTGTGACCCAGTTAGGTTCAGTTCTGTATGGTAATGGGATATGTCATGATCTCTATCATCGACATCATCGAAACTCCTTTCGATGGATCAGAACTCTTCTGATTCGAACAGCTAGAATGATCGATCATCTAAATCATTCTAATTGCTCCCAAAATCCACCAGTGACACCTAGCAGTATATGGTGGCAACCCATCAGAGCTGAATGCGAACCTCTTGGTGCAGCTACCTGTGTGATTCAGTCCTTCTATCTTGAGCCCCGATCAGATTAGGGTTAAGGTAAACTCGTCAAACCCTAGTCTCTGTCATATGATGTAATCATTCGATTCGAGTCCAATGTGAAAATCTAAATAGAAACTCTTTCTATTATTTCACTCTACCATGGCCATGGATTTCTGGACTTGATTCTCATGATCATCATAGGGCTGCTCCTCTACCACCGAGGTAGATAGATTCCATCTTGATGCCATCCAGTTCCTACAATGAACATGCTATAGCCAACATACACCTCAGGGTTCCATATGGCTAGGAGACCGAGTAATGGTGTAGTCAAACTATAACACCCTCAAGGTGAACTGCCGATGCATCTCAGGTCAAAGAACCAGACACACTACTGCAGCATCGAGTCAGTCATTGACGAGAAGGTAGACTCCCTAATGACTACTCGAGGTGGTCACGCTCAGTGCCCTCGTTCTCTAACGAGTACCTGTACTCTCACTCCGGTGTCTCCACACCGTAGACTCAAGACTCATCTACTAAAGAGAAGCGATTGTACACCAACCTTCCGGATCAATCACCATCCTCGTGATGATCCTATGGTCGGGAGCAATATATGAGTTAATAATGATTATTCATGTCTTAAATTTTCAACTCTTGAAAATATGAATTATCATTGCCATTAACTCAAAGGATGTATCACAGATACTAAATACACATATGTGATAGAAAATAACCCATTTATTGCTTTTAGTCAAAATTATAATTTTGCCCCTAGAAGTGTATTACAAGTGTCAGCCAATTCTGGCTTCTAGGGCACATATATCTAATAGGCATATTATCCAAGAATCCAAAAGAAGCTGAAAAGTTAAGGAACCAAGCATCTCGTTATGTTCTATATGAGAATAAGTTGTATAAGAAGTCATATTCCTTACCGCTTTTTAGATACCTTCGACCCTCTAAAGCTAATTATGCAATGAAGAAAGTTTATGAAGGTGTACGTGAGAATCACCTTGGAGTCAGATCATTATCTTACAAGTTGCTTCATTAAGGATATTATTGACCAACTATGCAACAAGATGCCATAAATTATATGAAGAGATGTGATCGATGTCAAAGAAATGCCAATATTCAAAGGCAACCAGCTTCACAACTTGCACCTCTGAGTGCTCCTTGGTCATTTATGTAGTGGAGGATGGACATACTTGGGCCCTTTTTCATGGCATCTAGACAACGAAATTTTCTTCTAGTGGCTGTGGATTACTTCATCAAGTGGGTTGAGGCCGAACCCTGGCAAAAATCACTGAAGCTAAAGTACAGGATTTCATTTGAAAGTCAATAGTTTGCAGATTCGACCTACCTTAGACTTTTATTATAGATAATGGACGTCAGTTCAGGAGCAAAATTTACTGAGTTTTATGAAGATATGAATATCTTCCATTATTTAACATCAGTAGCCCACCCACAGGCAAATGGCAAAGTCGATGTAACAAATAGGATCCTACTACAAGGGATCAAAGCGAGACTTGAAAGGACAAAAGGGACATGGATAGATCAACTTTATCATGTTCTCTAGGCTTATAGAACCACTCAAAGGCTGCTGACTGGAGAAACTTTCTTTGCCCTAGCTTTTGGAACTAAAGTAGTAATACCCGTCGAGCTCAGACTTCCCTCAGCATTGGTTGAAGGCTTTAATGAACAATAAAACTCACAGGACCTCAGAGCAAACCTCGACTTACCGAAAGAAAAGTAAGAAAAGGCCCTAACTCGAATGGCAGCTTATAAATAGAGGGGGGCTTGCTACTATAATTCTAGAATCAAAAGTAAAATTTTCAAAGTTGGAAACCAAGTGCTGCGAAGGACCGACTGATAGGAAGCAAGCAGGATTTCTAGCTCTACTTTCAATTTTTTTTAAAAAATAATTATAGTAAAAATAAAAATTAATCTAATTAATTTATAAAGAGCTATAGATATAATCTACAAATCCTATATTACCAAGATCTAATATAATATACATGCATGCTTTGAAATCTAAAAATAAAACAGCTGCGGGTAGTAAAATAATTTTACTAATCTATGTGTTTAGAACATGTTACCTTGCACGGATAGACAAACTCCACAATCGAATCACCACCGATCTAATCATCATGTAGATCTTATCATTATGATGCAGCCACACATGTATCTAGCCTCCATATATGGTCCACATGAGGTCTTGATCCCGATCGGCTCCTCCCGAGTGCTAGCTCGATGAAGAATGCTCTTGATAGCTAGATCTGATCCAATAATTTTTATCTCCCTCCACCAAAACTTTGGATGCTCTAGATTAGTAGGATGGGTAGAATAGAGGATAAGAAAGCACTCAAAAAAATTTTATGAAGATCTAATGCTCAGATCTTGTGAAATCAGAATAGAAACCCTAGATCAAGATCTAGGGCAGTACAGCACTCAAACCTTGGCATCTAGTTTTCTCTCCCAATTTTTCTTCTCAATTTTTTTTCTTATTTTTCTCAAGATATGGAAGGGCTCATGAACTAGAGGAGAGGTGTCTCAAAAAAAATCTTACCCATAAAAAATTTTAGGAATTTTATATAGGGTGAACAAGTCAAGGTGGCATGTGAAAGAGTTGGGATGAAGTGGTTTGCTATTTGAATTCAAATCCCATTTGAATTCAAATTACAATCAGATCAAACCCATCCATTTAGGATGTAAGAAGCAAGGGTGCAAGCCTTCTTTTGCATGGAAAAGAATTCATGAGAACACCTTTCTCGTGGAGGAGAAAAAAGGGTGCAAAGAGGATGAGGTGGCACATGGAAGACTAGGTCAAACTAGTCTCATAATTATTCATCTAGTTAAACCAACCCAATCTAAATTGGTTAGGCCCAATTAGACCAGATTAAACCCAACTTATTTAGACTTAATTAGACTTAGTTAAATCCTAATCAAATTAGAAATTAAATAAGCCCAACCCCTGATAAAATCAGCAATCATACTTCCTCGGTGATTAGGCCATCTCATAACCTAATCGGGTCAAACCCAACTGAATCTAATTCAATTGGACTTGATCCAAAAATAATTACTTAATCAAATTAAGTTAATTAGTAATCAAATTACTAATTAAATCTTTCATAAATATAGAGTCTAAATCTAGTGGATATCCAGATAATAGAGTCCCATCAAAATGATACTCTTGATTGAAGAGTCCCAAACTAGTGAGGCTCTTGATCCTGATGTCTGAAATGAGTGGAACTCATGATTATAGAGTCAAGACTCTCAATCATAGAGTTTCAGATAAGTAAGATTTAGAATCTTAGAGCAGTGGACTCTTGGTCGAAGAGTCCTAGTCTAGTGGGACTCTTGACCACAGCATCCCAGTCCACTAGGACTCCTGATCTTAGAGTCCTAATGCTGTAAGACTCTCGATCGAAGAGTCCCAGTCCAGTGGGACTCTTGATCATAGATTTCAAGTTTTGTGAGACTCTTTACCAGCCATCAGATCAGGTAGGAACCTCTAGTGTGTGTGATCCCGCAGGTTCGAACCTAAGCCGGTAACATAGGAACCACTTTCTGTACTAATCGAAGTGACCATCTAGCAATGATACCCGATGTCTAGATAGGTCGAATAGTTCCAATCGCAACATTCAGAACCTACATGAATATGGTTATTCCATAATTCATTCCTTTGACCTCTCTATAAGAGGATGACTCAGAATTTAACTATCAATTCTAAAAGATACATCCAAATCATGTCTCAAAGCAATTAGCCCCATGACTTCTCGCTAGGACTATCCTGACTAAGAATTTGCTAAATTGAAATATAATTGAATACAGCTCCTGAATCAGAGTGGTCAATCCCATCTTGACTCACACACCGACTCCTTAAATACTTGACTGTGCCTAGAAACCTTCCATCACTGAATTAGAAATTCAGATAATCCGATACCAAAATATAGTGAGTTTCTTGGAATCATCATGATGATCTCAAGTCGGAGGGACATTTATACCCATATTTCTATCAGAGCAAATCTTGATAGTAGAAATGCTTTGGAGTTGATCATATTCAGTGTAGATGTAACCCTACATCTCACCTGCATGCCATACTAGTATCTATACACTCCTTGGTAAAGAAGATAACCAACCCATATGGCACACAACGACCTACACTCGATAAACATTGTCGTCCTTGGTAACAACATATCATTTGATCACGAATAGATTTAAAGACTAAATGATAAATCCTCCTTTATCGATTCTAAATAGTCTTAAAGACATCACCACAACACAGGAGTTCATTAGAAGATGTGAGATTTTATGATGATAAAATATCAAAATAAGTTTTATTTATTAATAATTCATATACATGCAAGAAATAACACAACCGTCAACAGGCTGATGATCGGCTTTGGGATACTATTTTCAACAATCTTCCACTTGGACTAAAGCCAATTGGTGCAGTATCTAATATCCATCTTCAACTTGAAGTCATCGAACTCCTTCATCGCAACAGCTTTAGTGAATGAATCGGCCAGATTCTTCTTCCCATCTATCTTCTGAAAGTCAGCATCATCTTGATCCACGATCTTTCAAATAAGATGGTAGTGGAGCAAAATATGTTTTGTCCGCTGGTGTGCCTTCGATTTCTTCACCTGAGTAATGGCTCCAGAGCTGTCACAATAGAGCAGAACTAGACCATCAAGGGAGGATGCTACTCCAAGCTTGGTGATGAATTTTCTAAGCCATACTGCTTCTTTGGCAGCATCTGATGTAGGACATACTTTGCCTTGCAAATTGAGTCAGCCATAGTATACTATTTGGAACTCTTTCAGTAGACAGCTCCACCATTAAGGATAAACATATATCCCAACACACTTTTGTTGTCATCATGATTAGACTGAAAACTATAGTCTATAAATCCAACAAGTCTCAATCCAACTCACCATAAACAAACCATTGATCCTTAGTATTTCTCAAATACTTCAAGATAGTTTTAACAACCTTTCAATGGTTCTTCCTTGGATTAGATTGGTATCTACTTACTACCTCTAGTGAGTATGCCACATCTGATTATGTATATGTCATGGCATACATAATAGAACCCACTATCGAAGCATATGGAATTCTACTCATACGCTCTCTCTCTTGAGGTATTGTCGGATAATCCCTCTTCGAGAGAGAAATTTCATAGCCTATTGATAGATAGCCCTTCTTGGAATTCTCCATGCTGAACCTCTTCAGCATAGTGTCAATGTACATGGAGGATAAGCCGAGCAATCTTTTAGATCTATCTCTATAGATCTTCATCCCTAGGATGAAGGAAACTTCTCCCAAATTCTTTATGGAGAATTATGACGACAGTCAGATCTTTATTCTTTGTAATGTAGAGACATCATTCTCGATTAAGAGAATGTCATCCACATACAATACCAGAAATACAACCATTGGACCATTAGCCCACTTATATATGCAAGATTGTTCTCCTTCTTAACAAAGCCATACGTCTTGATCGTCCTATCAAAATGCATGTTCCAACTCCGAGATGCTTGCTTTAATTCATAAATGGATCTTTGAAGCTTGCACACCTTAGACTCATCCATGGATGTGAATTCTTTAGGTTGTATTATATACACCTCTTCTTCCAACTCTCCATTCAGAAAAGTTGTCTTCACATCCATCTACTAGATCTCATAATTCAGATGGGCAGCTATCGCAAGCATGATCTGAATGAATTTAAGTATTACCATAGGAGAAAATATCTTGTCATAGTCTATACCATAACATTGACGATACTCCTTGGCAACCAGATGGGCTTTATAAGTCTCCACCTTCCTGTTTGCACCCCTTTTCCTCTTGAAGATCCACTTACTCCCTATGAATTTTATCCCTTCAGGTGGGTCAACCAATATCCATACATCGTTAACCTTAATGGACTCCATTTCGGATTTCATGATCTTAAGCCATTTCTTAGAGTTGGATCTCTTCATTGCATTCATGTAAGTGATCAGATCCTCATCGTTCTCATCAAGCTCAAAAGGATCACCATCCCAAACCAAGAAATCATAGTATCTATCTGGTTGACATGGTACTCTAGCAGACCGCCTTAAGGGTGCAGGTTCAATAGGCTCCAGATTTGTTCTAATCAAATTTGATTTAGGTTTAGCTACTTATATTGATTTTTCTATCTACTGAACTTCCTCAAGTTCGATCTTAGAGGCATTAGTCCCTTCACCTAGGAACTCTTTTTCTAAGAAGACTGTCTTAAGGCTAACAAACACCTTTTGCTCATCAGCTAGGTAGAAGTAATATCTTTTGGTCTCTTTTGGGTATCCTACGAAATAATACTTGTCAGACCTAGGTCCAAGCTTATTCATTACTAAACGTTTAACATAAGCCAAGGTGCGAGAGAACTAGCTTACGTCTTATCCATATCTCATATGACATTTTGGAGATAGACTTACTCGAAATCCTATTTAGAAGATAACAGGCTGACTCGAGTGCATATCCCAATAAGAAGATAAGTAGACCAACAAATTCCATCATGGATCGAACCATGTCCAACAAGGTTCAATTCCTCCTTTCTGACACACCATTATGCTGTGGTGTTCCAAGAGGTGTCCATTGGAAAAGAATCCCATTCTCTCCTAGATATGTCAAAAATTCACTAAAAAGATACTCACCCCCTTAGTCAGACCAAAAAATTTTAATACTTTTTTGGTTTGTTTCTCTACCTCATTATGAAATAATTTGAACATTTCAAATGACTCTGACTTATGCCTTATTAAATAGACATACCCATACCTCGATAGATCGTCTGTGAAGGTTATGAAGTAGAAATATCCATCTCTAGCACTTGAACTCGTGGGTCCATATACATTAGTATGTACTAGACCTAAGAGTTCACTAGCTCACTCATCTTTTTCAGTAAAAGATGACTTGATCATTTTACCAAGAAGACAGGACTCACAGGTCGGAAGTGATTCACAATCATCAATTTCAAGAATTTCTTCTTGAGCCAACTTGTTTATTCTATTCTTGTTAATATGACCTAGCCTACAATTCCAAAGGTAGACATCTGGCACATCATCTAATCTAGGGCATTTACCAGAGGATTGAACCATGTTAATAAGCTATGATAGTAAATAAATATCATTATTCAATTATCCAATACAAACCGTAACACCATTCAAAATGATATCATAAAAGTTTTTTTTATTGAAAATTGATAATTGTTCTTGGCCAAAAGGCCTACAAAAATAACATTCAATAAAAAATTTGGACAGAAGTGACATTCACTAAGAACAATTTTATAAGAATTGATTACAAGGTTCAGGATTCCTAAAGCTAGAACTGAAACTTATCTTCCATCTCCAATGTTCAGGAACCTCTTACCTTCATCAAATCTTTTACTGACCTATAAATCCTGTATCGAATTACAAATATGATAAGGTCTTCCAGTATCTAATACCTAGGCAATTATATCACATATTGAGAAGTTGTAAGGTATTATCATATAATTATCTTGCCCAATAATAGCTTACTTCTTCCTCGACCTGTTCGAATCTAGAGAGGCAATGTACTGAGGACAATTCTTCTTCTAGTGCCCCTATTCTGGTCAGGCTACACCTGGCTCTAATCGGGCTGGCACTTCTTGGTCTGACCCTATGCATTCATCATGGCATGAGGCTGCACCTTTTTGTTCTTCTTCTTGTTGTTCTTCTTTCCTTTCTTAAAGGGTCGACGACTAGAAGAAGACCCTCCCACTACATTCACCATCTCCTTATGGAGCTGGTGATCCTTCTCAAAGTTCTACAGCAATCCTAATAAACCATGGTAGTTTATTATTTGTCATTCGAAAATGAGTAAGAAAGAGAAGGAAGGACTTAGGCAAAGAATTAAGGATCGCATCCTTTCCAAGCTGCTTGTCTAGGAAAAAGTTTAGCTTGCTAAGATGCTTAATCATCTCAATCATGTACAATACATGCTCGATGACTGGGGTCCTATCCCTTATTCGAGCATTAAAAATGGCATAACTTATTTTGTGCCTTTCAATATCGTCAGGTATGCCAAAGAAGTCGTTCAACATTTGAAGCATCTCTTGTGGCTGAGAATTTTTGAATCTATGACTGAACTCATCATTCATTGCCGTCAGCATGATGCATTGAATGGTAGTGCAGTCATTGAGCCACTTCTGATAAGTATCTCGAACTACTCCTCTAGCATTCGGAGCTGGCTCCTCAAGTGCTGGATCAGTCAATACATACAAGATACATTCATGCTTCAGGATGATTTTCAACTTTTGATACTAGCTATCGAAGTTGGATCCCATTAATTTATCATTATCAAATAATGATCGGAGCAATAAGGTAGTGCCCATTTCTGCATTAAGAAAAATCAAACATAATTAGTATATAAATTATTAATCCTAAAGATTTGTACTTTAATCTAAAGGTCCTCCCACTATTTTATTCGAGCTGGTAGCCTCTACCTCCAATTTGAGAAATTACTTTAATTTCTTAATGGGTACTAAAATCTATACAGACTACACATGAGCCTAACTTTGGTTGGTCAACCTATGTGCATTTATGGATAGATTCATAATCAATTATTTCTCTAAATAACTTCTAGTATTTTAATTTTGCCTCAGAAACGTAATTAGTAGGCTTTGGCCTCCACCAAAAAGATCCGATTAGGTCCAACCATTAACATGATCATATCTGTTATATCTGACCAACGAATGATTAGTCCCAACTTTGGCCGACCAACCTGACGATCATTAGAAAGACATGATCAAATCATCATATTATGAATGATAATTTTATTAGTCAATTAGCACCAGGCCTTTAGGCCTCCAATGATTATTAAACTAATTGACTCATTATCACTCAACTTAATGCGAGAATATGACCTAGTTATCATTATAACTATTTCATTTTTAAGAACCTAATAATTTTAGGAGATTTGGTTAACTTATTTTTAAAGAAAAGAAGAGAGAATTAACCAGCCAAATCATGATCCTTCCACTGACTTCACCAAGTCAGATTAAAAAAGGACCATTAAATTCAAGCCGACTAGTCTAGGAGCACCTAAATCAAGTCATACTGATTTACCTAGCTAATATCACATGAGTCAAGCCCAAATTCACCAAGTGATCTAATTAAAATCATAACTTCATCTAAGGAATGGCCAGGTAAGTGAGATCAGATGGAAAGAGATATGCCTATTAACTCGTTCAAAGGCCGAATCAATGCGAGTAGCTCCCAATTGAAAGACCACCTAATCTGGACTACCAAGACTTACCTTAGACACCAATCTGAGTTCATTAGTTTTCAATTTAGACCAACCTAAGCAATTTTCAGGTTCGACCTGCTGTAGCCAATGAATCAAGTCCATTTTGGTTCCTCGTTAAAGGCATTGGATTTGACCAACTACAACTATTTGTAATTGAGTCTAAAGAGTCCTTGACCTAATCTAAAGGCAATAATTGAGTTAGATTTGATCAATTACTCTAATTAAGTTCCATTTTTTAACTAACCTTTAGGTCTAACCCAATTAATGGACCTAATTCATCTAACCCAATAACCCACATTTTATGATTAAAGACTTAGGATCTTTAATTCATAATTCTCGATCCTAATTCAACATGCTTAATTCTTAATTAAGTTTTTGAGCTGAAAGTTGGGGTTCGATATTTTGAAAATATTTTTCAAAATTTTGAAAGATTCAACATAACTTAGCACTGTTCATCAAATGGATCGACCTATTTGAAAAATTGAATTGGCTCATTTCACAAACAGTACTAGTTGTAGGTTTTAATCTAGATCTATGTATAATACATAAAAATCATGAATCAAATTAGATCTAATCTAAACTCTTATTCATGATTAAAAATTAGATCAAAATCATACAATCAAATCATAAAAATTATAAGATTAAATCTAAAATTTTATGATTTGAATGATCTAGATCAAGTACGTACTAGGACAACCTACACTATAGGGGGTAAACCCTATAGGAGGAACAACCTACGATCTGTATGATCATATTATTTTATTTTTAAATCTAAAAAATTAGATTATTATTTAGATCTAATCTAAAAAATAATCTAAACATGCATATAGATCACATTAAATAACCTGGATGCTCTGATACCATTGATGGAAAGCAAGCAGGGTTTCTAGCTCTACTTTCAAAATTTTTTCAAAAATTAATTATAGCAAAAAAAGAATTAATCTAATTAATTTATAAAGAGCTATAGATCTAATCTACAAATTCTATATTATCAGGATCTAATATGATATACATGCATGCTTTGAAATCTGAAAATAAAATAGCTACAGGTAGTAAAATAATTTTACTAATCTGTGTTCAGAATACGTAACCTCGCATGGGTAGACAAACTCTGCAATTGAATGACCATAGATCTAATCATCAGGTAGATTTGATCATTGCAATATAGCCACATATGTGTCTGGCCGCTATGGATGGTCCACACGAGGTCTTGATCCTGATCGACTCCTTTCGAGTGCTAGCTCGACGAAGAATGCTCCTGACAGCTAGATCTGATCGAACAATTTTGATCCTCCTCCACCAAAATTTTGGATATTCTAGATCAACAGGATGGATAAAAGAGAGGATGAGGAAGTATTCAAAAAAATTTCATGAAGATCTGACACTCAGATCTTGTGAAATCAAAATAGAAACCCTAGATCAAGATCTAGGGTAGTACAACACTCAAACCCTAGCACCTAGTTTTCTCTCCTAATTTTTCTTCTTAGATTTTTTTTTCTATTTTTGTTAAGCTATAGAAGGGCAAAAGAACTAGATGATAGGTGTCTCAAAAAAAAAATCTCACCTAGAAAAAATTTCAGGAATTTTATATAGGGCAAACAAGTCAAGGTGGCATGTGAAAGAGTTGGGATGAAGTGGTTTGCTATATGAATTCAAATCCCATTTGAATTCAAATTGCAACCAGATCAAACCCATCCATTTATGATGTGAGAAGGGAGGGCTCAATACTTATTTTGTGTGGAAAAAAATTCATGAGAACATCTTCTCATGCAAAAAAAAATGGGTGCAAAGAGGATGAGGTGGCACATGGAAGACTAGGTCAAACTAGTCTCATAATTGTTCATCTAATTAAATCAACCCAATCTAAATTAGTTAGGCCCAATTAGACCAGATTAAATCCAACTTATTTTGGCTTAATTAGACTCAATTAAATCCTAATCAAATTAGAAATTAAATAAGCCCAATCCTTGATCAAATCAGGGATCATACTTTCTCGGTGATTAGGTCATCTCATAATCTAATCGGATCAAACCCAACTGAATCTAATTCAATTGGACTTGATCCAAAAATAATTACTCAATTAAATTGATTTAATTAATGATCAAATAACTAATTAAATCTTTCATAAATATGGAGTCCAAATTTAGTGGATATCCGGATAATAATGTTCCATCAAAATGAAACTCTTGATTGAAGAGTACAAAACTAGTGGAACTCTTGATCCTGATGTCTGAAACGAGTAGAACTCATGATCATAGAGTCCAGACTCTCAATCATAGAGCTTCAGATAAGTCAGACTCAAAATCCTAGAGTAGTAGGACTCTTGATCGAAGAGTCCTGATCTAGTGAGACTCTTGACCATAGAGTCCCAGTCCACTAGGACTCCTGATCTTAGAGTCCTAATGCAGAAGACTCTTGATCGAAGAGTTTTCATCCAGTAAAACTCTTGATCATAGAGTCTCAGTCTAGTGAGACTCTTTACCAGCCATTAGATTAGGTAGAAACCTCTAGTGTGTGTAACCCCATAGGTTCGAATCTAAGTCGGTAGCATAGGAACCACTTTTTGTACTAATCAAAGTGACCATCTAGTAATGATTTCCGATGTTTGGATAGATCGAAGAGTCGTAATCATAATATTCAAAAATTACATAAATATTGTTATCGCATAATTCATTCCTTTGATCTCTATGTATGAGAATGACTCAGAATTAAACTATCAACCCTAAAAGATACATCCAAATCATGTCTCAAAACAATTAACACCATGACTCCTTACTAAGACTATCCTGACCAAGGATTTACTAAATTAAAATATAATTGAACATAGCTCCTAAACCAAAGTGGTCAATCTCATTTTGACTTACACACCAATTCCCCAAGTACTTGATTATGCTTAAAAATCTTTCATCATTGAATTAAAAATTTAGATAGTCCGGCACCAAAGCATCTTGAGTTGCTTGAAAGTTACCATGATAATCTCAAGTTGGAGGGACACTTATACCCATATTCCTATCAGAGCAAATCTTGATAGTAGAAAAGCTCCAAAGTTGGTCACGTTCAGTGTAGATGTACCCCTACATCTCACCTGCTTACCATACCAATATCTATATACTCCTTGGTTAAGAGCACAACCAACCTATATGGCATATAACGACCTATACTCAATAAACATTGTCATCCTTGTTAACAACATATCATCTTATCATAAACAAGTTTAAAGACTAAATGATAAATCTTCCTTTATCGATTCTAAACAGTCCTAAGGACATCACCACAACATAGGAGTTCATTAGAAGATGTGAGATTTTGTGTTGATAAAATAATAAAATAAATTTTATTTATTAATAATTTATATAAAAGTATAAAAAATAGCATAACTATTAACAAGCTGATGATTAGCTTTGGGACACTATTCCTAATAACGACATCTTCCAACATAAAGCTAAGGAAAGCTTGCTCCAAATTAGGAAGGTCCTTATGAGGTCATAGAAATCATCCGATTGGAAACATATTATCCAAAGAAGCTCAGAGGGACTACACTCCCACGATCATGAAATTTAAAAAATTTATAAATGTACTATTAATAATCTCATTTCAATAAAATTCTCTTGCTTTAACATTCTTGTCTTTCATGCAAAATTATGTGATAATAGAAAATTATCCAACTGAACTTTATTTTTAAATGAAGTGGAAAGCCTCCGATTATTTAAGATAGGAGGTTAACCTCGTCCAAGCAAGGGTGAAGGCCTCCAGTTATTTAAGATAGGAGGTTAACCTCATCCAAGCAAGGATGAAGGCCTTCGGTTATTTAAGATAGGAGGTTAATCTCGTTCGAGCTAGGATGAAGGCCTCTGGTTATTTAAGATAGGAGATTAAACTTATCCAACTGAGCGTGAAGGCCTCTAGTTATTTAAGATAGAAGGTTAACCTCATCCATGTGAGGGTGAAGGCCTCTAATTATTTAAGATAGTACCAACTGCAAATATAGAGATTTCTAGCTTATGGATGCTTCGAATCAAGTTCAAAAGTCCTTGTTCATAAACAAAAAAAACAAATACACAAAACATGGAACTAAAGCTATTATTTCAAGATAACATCAATGTCAAACACAACAAGAAAAGTAAAGAGAATTAGCAGGCATCAGACCAAAATAGAACACAGAAAGACAAATGAAAGATATCATTTCATTAAAATTAAAGTTTCATTACACAGGATCCCGAGACTGGTTTTAAAAAAGAAAGAAAGAAAGAAAGAATATAGGAAAGCCGAAGTCCTACTTGGAATCGAACTTCGAGCTACCAACCCCAGCTAATACAAGAGCATGCTTCAGATCGTTAACTTTTTCTTCTAGATCTCTCCTCACCACTAGACTCTCACCAAGTAATTTATTAGCTCTCCAAAGATTGTGTTCTATTTCTCTCAGTCTTTTTCTTAGAATTGTAGTTTCGGCTTTGGCGTCCTTCACTACGTTCTCATTATAAGTTGTCTAAATCTTGAGCTACAAGAGTTCAACCTTGGTCTTCTCGTGAATTACCAAAATATCCCCCATGATCCTCTTTAGAGAGGCAATTTCCTCTGGATCTCCTTTCAGACCAGTCTGGGCTCTATATGCCAACTGTTTTTGAAGCTAGGATATCTCGATATTAATTGTATTAAGCTTCTTCTTCAAATCTTCAATTTGCCCATACCAGCCGATTCGATAAGTATCATATGCGACCTCGACATCACGTAGTTATTTTTGAATGTCAGAGAATTTCTTTGACCAGTCCTATCTGTACTCAACCTTACTTTGGCTCGAGGCCAAACCTCTCTCCAGCTGGCCGATCTTCTCTTTTGCCTCACATAGTTTGGTCTCAAGAGAACAAATGCTAGCCATCAGGGTCTAGGATTTTTTGCTAGCATGCTTCCTAGTTTCAGAAAGTTTTTCGCTCGGATGATTTTTCTTGGTGGTATATTCTTTGAAGAACTACTTGGAGGATTGGCGAAGATGATTTATTTCAACAGCGGCCTCTATATAATTTCTTTTTAATTTTTGAAGCTCATCCTCAACTTTTTTTAGTTTTTTGTTAAGATGGCAAGCTTCTTTTCTTAATTCTTTATTAATGGCCTTCAAGAAAATCTCCTGAGGTAGAGGTTCGATGTCGATGGGAGACTGCATTAATGCACGAAAACATCATGAGACAATAGTATGACCAAAAAAAGTTTATTTTCATTATTAAAAATATTCTGAATATAAGAACAGATAAAAAAAAGAGTACAACTATAGGAAGCCTCTAACCTCTGGAGAAGGAATAGTGGATGAGCTCGGCGCAGCTTCAGCAGCCTCAGGCTCTTGGGCATGCTCGAAAGTTGCAGTAGGAAGCTCGGCAGTAGGTAAACTGGTGGTGGCAGAAGAAGGCCCAGCTTCATCATCATCGAACTTTCCCGTCAGAAAACTGAGGTCAAGCTCAGAAAATCTTTTGGCCATCCTCCCCTAGCAGACCTCAAACCCTTTGAGGAAGGCTTCTTAGGCAAAGGCTATCTTGATGTCCTCCATTGCTTTAAAGGACTTAAAGGCCTCGATGGCCCATTCCTTCTCTACACCGACCTCCTCCTCAACCTTTTCCTACTTATTCTATTTTAAGTTAAAGCAACCATCAGTTCTGCCGATTTTTGCTCCTTCCAAAGTCCTTTTGGGAGGTGCTTAACTTCATCTTAGTGAGCTTCCCTCAGACGGTTGACCTCCACTTGGGCCTCTTGGATAGCCTTTCGAAGCCTCAGTTTTGCAAAGGTTTGTTGCTTCTACATGGGCATATAAATAATGCCCCAGCTTCAAATAACAAGATGAAAATTATGACTTCAAGATTTGTTGGAATTCAACTTGGCACAAGGAAGAAGTTAATCACCTCGAGGAAGGCTGCAAAAGATTTCCTAATCCTTTCCTCATCGTCTATGTGAATCATCTTCTCAAAAATATATAGAATGATGCACCCCTCCATCAAAGGCTGGATGACCTTTCAGTCATCCAAAGAGCCCTGCTCCCGATTGGAGCTCTCGCCACCAGACCCTTTGGCTCTCATAACTCTTTTGGTGGCAGTCTTTTTCTTCTTCGCCACTTTTTCTTACTTAGGAGGTGCGGAGTTAGCCGTATCATTGGGTGAGGTCGAGCTCAAAGCTACTGCAGTTGCGGGAGCAGGTTCAGCTTGGGTTAGCTCGATTGGACTTGGATCTATGACCCTTACCCATTTCGATGGCTCTCCCAAAGAACTATCCTTTTTCTTGAGAGTTTTAATTCCTTGAGACAGTTGGTCTAGCTCTTCTGGAGTCATTTCTACATCAATAGAAAAACTAAGGTCTGAAGAAAGAGTAAAACATAGCTAGCAAGATGTGAAAATATACCTATTGGGTTGAGGAGACTTAAGACAAGATTGAATAATTTTTGGGACTCTAACAAGTCAGATAGTGGAGGAGCTCAATAGTTTTTTAATTTACTGATTGAGTCGAGGTCCTCTCTTTCCAATCTAGGAGCTTGGCGAATGGAGTCTCTCAACTGCCCCCAAGAAGGAAGCCCTAGTTCTAAAAAAGAATAGGAGATATAGAAAAATTTCTCCTTCCAGTTATGAATAGAAGGAGCATCCTTGAGCAACCCCTCCTTGCTGAACTGGAGGGATAGATACAACCAATTCTTGATGGTGATATGGTGTTTAAAAGTAAAGTAGTGATGAAATAAGAAAATTGATGGATGAACTTTGGCTGAAATGCAAAGAGAAAGAAAACCTATAATAAACCTAAATGAGTTCAAAGCCATTAAGGCAAAGGAGACATTTAAAAATAAAAAAAGGACCATAATAAAAGGGTGGATCGAAAGTTGGAACCCAGTATGAAGAGCCTCAGTATACAAATAGAAGTAACCCGGGGAGGGGCATAAGCTTGGTCACTTGGTTCGAGAAGCTTTAATTAGTATTTTGGAGGAATTTCATACTGGATTCTTATAAAAGAAAGATCTTCGGGATGTAAGCAACAGGAAATGGTCTTGGGAAGGAAGGTCGGTCGAGGTGTCCTAATGGGTTTGGCAGTTTTCCTAAGACTAGGATTAGGCAAGTTTGGATGAGCCAGACTCTTGAAATCAAAGGACCAAGATACTTCGAAAGATATTTGGATCAAACCTAACTAGAAAAATACTCAAAAAATCAAAAGAAAAGGATTGTAAAATCTTGAAAAGAATCCGGAAAGAACAAGGAGCCCTTATAAAGAATCCGAGAAAGTAAAAATGGAAGAAAGGGATCGGGAGACTAACCTAAACCAGTCCGATGATTCAAGAAAGCAATCGAAAGAGAAGGGGGCTGACAGAAAAAGTACCGATGGTCAGAGAAGTGAAAGTGAAGGGAGAACAGAATGCCTAGAGAAGATAAAGGAAATAGAAGAAGGAAGGAAGAGCCAGGTAGAGGAAGAAAGTTGGGGGAGGAGAGGTTTAAATAGTCAGAAAAAATCTTGGAGGTTATGATTGTCGATCCTCTCTAGCCACCCCCTACTTGCCGCGTGTCCCACTCGCAACCGACGTCTGACAAGGTAGTAATGACACCGTACTTAGAGCATCATGCTAGGGGGAAAACTCGGGTGTCATGGTCATTTCAAATCATTCAGTCATTAAGAAAGCTTTGACACCAGTTGAGAAAACTAAAACTTTTCACATTTTGAGGCAGAAAACCAGTGGACTTTAGCGACCGCAATTTTGGTACTCCATTCATTTGATCTTCAAACTCGAGAGTAGGAGGATAAGTATTGAGGATAAAACAACCATAGCCAGAGTCCAATAAGACAATCGAGCTTGATATAACCTCATCCGGTATTGCAATAGTTGTGGCTAAACTTGAATTGATCGGTTTAGCTTAAAGGAGTTGATCTTCTAACCATGTATGCTGGATGAACTTTTTAGTGGAAACAATTCTTTCTTTCTCAACAATTATAGAACTTCTTCAAGGCATGATGAATTCCATCTGGCTGAATTTGAATAGCAAAGGGCATGATGACTGACTCTAGTCTTGATGATGGCAAAGCCTAGTCAAGGATTGATCCTTAACATTCATTGATTTCATCTACGGTGGATCTTGAATGTGGCTGAATCTCTTGATAGTATACAGCATATTAATTTTGCAACAGGAATCTCGCCCAGCCAAATTTTCCTAGTCATATCATATCATGGCCAAACTCCTTTGCTCTACTCTAGGGATAATAGCAGAATCTTTGTGTGGCCAAATTTCTTCACCTCTTTCTAATAATTACAGGTATAGCCAGCTTGCACCATGCATGTTGACCGGATGAATTTGAACGGTGAAAGGATCTCATGTTAGATGAGTGCCCTAGAAGCCAAATTGGATGACACTTATAATACACATTCTAGGAGCATTTTTACAATTTTAACTTAAAATTAATAAAAAATTATTTTTCTTCTATCACATTGTATATATATAGTGTTTCTGATACATCCTTTGAGTTGATGAAATACTAATACATATTTTCAAGAGTTGAAAATTTAAGACATGTATTTTCATAATCAACTTATAAACAGCTCCTAATTGTAGGATCATCATGAGGATGGTGATCGATCCAGAAGGTTAGTATACGATCACTTTCTTCGAATAGATGAGTCTTAAGTCTATGGTATGGAGACACCAGAGCAAAAGTATAAGTACTTATTAAAGAAGAAGGGTACGGAGTATGACCACCTCGAGCAGTCATAAGAAAATCTACCTTCTCATCAATGATTGAGCTCGATGCTGCAATTGTGTGTCTGGTTCTTAGACCTAAGGTGCATCCGTAGTTCACCTTGAGTATGTTATAGTTTGACTACACCATAACTCGATCTCCTAGCCATTTAGAATCTTGAGATGTCTATTGGCTATAGTATGTTCATTGTAGAAATTAGTTCGCACCGAGATGGAATCTATCAATCTCGATAGAGGAAGAGTAGTCATATGATGATCATGAGATCAAGTTCTTAAGCCCATGGCCATGGCAGTATGATATAATAAAAAAAAATTTCTATTAGGATTTTACATTGGACTCGGATCGAATGATTCAATCATATGATTGGGTGTTGAGTTTGACAAGTTTACCTTAATCCTAATCCTATCTGGGCTCATGATAGAAGAATCATATCACACAAGTCGCTACACTGAGAGGTTCGCATTTGATTCTAATGGATTGCCATCATATACTGCTAGGTGTCACTGATGGATTTTGGAAGCAATTAGAATGATCTTGATGTTCAATCATTCTAATTAGATGAATCGAAAAAGTTCTGATCCATCAAAATATATTTCAATGATGTCGATGATAAAGATCATGACATGTCTCATTATCATACAAAACTAAATCTAACTGGATCACACAAATAAGGATTTAGATCTGAATGTGATCAATTGGGCTAATCCAATATGAATGATTTGGATTAGATCTAATTAGGTTCAAGAAAATCATGCTAGCACACGATTGAGCCTAACATTCTCCTTCTGTAGTCTTTTTAGTTTGTCTCAACTGAGTCAAATTGGATTTGGCTCATCTAAGAACTTTGTATGGGTTTGTCCTAGTCTAACTAGAGCTTGTCCAGATCAGAAAAGTATTGTCCTAATCTATTAGATAAAAATAGGACAATACCTGCTAATTCCCGTAACCTTTAAGACAAGACCTACTATTTTCCCATTTCCTTCAGACATTGACCTGATCTTTATGAGAAAGAAGAGGGGAGGCGTGCACCCCCTATTTTTCATCTAGGGCACATTCCCTTAGAGGATTTTTCATGATGAAAAATGTGCGCACTCCCCATATTGGCGTGCTCACATGGATAAAAGGAGAGAGTCCCATATGAATGGGACTCTAGGGTTTCTTGATGGGATCAAAATCCTAGGTGCCAAAAGTTTTGAGCTTATCCTTTATTGGCACCATCTATGGAAGAATTTTGGGCACTCTAACCTGATTGGATCAGATGTGTAAACATGGTCAGTCAAATTAAGATTTGATTAAATCAACCAATACGATTGGTTGATGCTGTGTGGCACTGCATGGCACAAAAGGATCTATATAAATCCTCCTACGCTCTAGGATTCATAGGCCTCCCTTCCACCATGCCAAAGTGCTGCCACCCCCCTCCTCTCTTCCATGCCCCTTCATCCTCTTCCTCTCCCTCTTCTCCATGCCTAAAGATTGAGCATAAACAGTGAGAAAGATCCAAGGATATTGGTGCAAAGATCAAATTCAATGCAATGGTGTTCGTGAGATGAGTGTGCTGCCTTCAAGTTTTATTTGAAGGTTCTATAGATTAGATCCAGATCTAATCCTTAGAGATCAGATTTAGTAGAAGAAGACATCTATAACCAATCTGAGTAGACTCTGATAGAGGCTAGGTGCTTGCATGGCTTGATCCAAGACCTTGGGCATCAGTAGATCATCGTCAGGATAAAAGCGGTTTACCCTAAAGGTAACATTTGATGTTCTAGATTTAATTTTAATTTTTATTTTTAATATTAAATTATAAGGATCATATTTGAGAACTCTCATATTTTATCAAAATTTGTAGAAAAAATTTTAATTTTTTTTCTATAGATCAGATCAATCCTATGGTGGAAAACTAGGTTTTCATTTAACTGGTATTAGAGCTGCATTTACAGTTCTTCAGATCTATTTTAAATTTAATTTTTAATTTATTTTATGATTTTATATTAGTAATTTCAATGCCATAATAGATTTAATTAGATCTAAAATTAGAAAATTAAAAAATTTTAATTCATATATGTGATGTATAAGATGCATGTGTAGACTAGGTTTGTAGATTTGATATATGATATGTCTAGAATAAATTTTCTTTTGATATGATCAATTTAAAATCTATTTTTAGATGTTATATTAGATATAATCAGATCTGAATCATACATGTAAATATTTATTTTTGATACATAGGATGTACGTAAAGCATGTATAGGTTAGATCATTAATTGTATATGCGATATATGATTTAGATCTAACAAGTTTTGTAGTGTAGATTAATTTCTGATTAAGACATTCCCCTCGGCCATCCGATCATAAGAGTAAGAAGAATTTGAAGGCCTCCTCTTTTCATTTGATGGGATGCTCTTATAGCATGTAGGGATGCTGCATGTCTGTGCTTAATCAAAAATCAAAAAACTTACTTTTCTACAAAATCCTAGATCCTGAAATCCTAGAATTTTTTATATATATTTTGTTTATAAGCCCAAACTTAATTAAGAATTAAGTTTATGAAATCAATTAGATCTAAAATTATGAATTTTCAGATCTAAAAAACCTTCAAAAAATTGGGTTTAGGTATGAGTAGCTCAATTAGGTCTTGCGGTTGATCAAACCAAATCAAGAGTTGGTTAGGTGGGATCAAGAGTGCTTAGAATTAACCAATCCAATAGCATTAAGTTTGGGTCAAGGTCGACTCACAGTCACATATGGTCGATCAAGTCAAGACCTAATTTGGCTCCATGGTTTGAGCCTAGATTGTAGGCTAACCCGATTAGTTTTGGTTTGATAAATTGATGTCTAAGGTAAGTTTGGTAGATACGATCAGTGGTCTTTAATTGAAACCTACATGATTTGAATGCATTCATGGTGAGTTAATAGCATATTCCTCCTACTGATCTCATTTACTTGGCTAATTGGGTCGACCCAGTTTTGATTTAAGGTGGCTAATGATTCGAGCTAACCCATGCCACTAGGTTAGTCATAATTGTTATGACTAAGTTAAGTTATGTTTAAGAGATCTAAATCAAATCTTTCTAAGAAAATATTAAGTCATAGGTCTTCCACCATTATAGATATGTGAGCCCTTCATGGGGTTGATTGTTCTTAGCTGGTTACAGTAGTTTAGTTGCACCAAGAAGATGCAATCATGTCTATTAGGCATTGGATGCTATTAATTGGAGGATGGGTTGGGCTCAATATTTTAGATACGGCAAGAGAACCAATCAAAAATCTAATTTATGCAAATGGTAGGTCTAACTTAACTAAGGATTAAAGCAATATTTTGGGCACGATGAGCTTTATGAATTAGAGATCAGGTTTGGGTGCACCATGATTAGAGAATCATTAAACAAGAGTTGTCCACTCATTGATTGATCCATCATCAATAACTGTTAGGTGAGGTGATGAGCTAGTCAGTGGGACCACACCATCCACTAGAAATCTAAGATCATGGAGATTTTTACATCTCTGCTAAGCGAGTGTAGGGACCCAAAAAAATAGTGAAAACCTAATTTATTTAAAAATAAAATCTCTAAATAAATTGGTTAAGTCTAATTATAAAATCTAACTAGAAACTTTGACTCTCTACAGAAAAATGTCTGCATCAAATCCACTAGCCCGAATCCTAGACACCCACGGATTGATCGTACCTAATTATAAGGTGTTAGATATATGTGCCCTAGAAGCCAAAATTGGCTGACACTTGTAATACACTTCTAGGGGCAAAATTATAATTTTGACTATAATCAATAAAATGGGTTATTTTCTATCACATATGTGTATTTAGTGTCTGTGATACATCCTTTGAGTTAATGGTAATGATAATTCATATTTTCAAGAGTTGAAAATTTAAGACATGAATAATCATTATTAACTCATAAACAGCTCCTGACCATAGGATCATCACGAGGATGGTGATTGATCCAGAAGGTTGGTGTACGATCGCTTCTCTTTAGTAGATGAGTCTTGAGTCTACGGTATGGAGACATCGGAGCGAGAGTATAGGTACTCGTTAGAGAACGAGGGCACTGAGCGTGACCACCTCGAGTAGTCATTAGGAAGTCTACCTTCTCGTCAATGACTGACTCGATGCTGCAGTAGTGTGTCTGGTTCTTTGATCTGAGATGCATCGGCAGTTCACCTTGAGGGTGTTATAGTTTGACTACACCATTACTCGGTCTCCTAGCCATATGGAACCCTGAGGTGTATGTTGGCTATAGCATGTTCATTGTAGGAACTGGATTGCATCAAGATGGAATCTATCTACCTCGGTGGTAGAGGAGTAGCCCTATGATGATCATGAGAATCAAGTCCAAAAATCCATGGCCATGGTAGAGTGAAATAATAGAAAGAGTTTCTATTTAGATTTTCACATTGGACTCGAATCGAATGATTACATCATATGATAGAGACTAGGGTTTGACGAGTTCACCTTAACCCTAATCTGATCGGGGCTCAAGATAGAAGAACTGAATCACACAGGTAGCTGCACCAAGAGGTTTACATTCAGCTCTGATGGGTTGCCACCATATACTGCTAGGTGTCACTGGTGGATTTTGGGAGCAATTAGAATGATTTAGATGATCGATCATTCTAGCTGTTCGAATCAGAAGAGTTCTGATCCATCGAAAGGAGTTTCGATGATGTCTATGATAGAGATCATGACATATCCCATTACCATACAGAACTGGACCTAACTGGGTCACACAAACAAGGGTTTGAATCTGGTGATCATCAATTGAACTGATCTAGTTCAATTGATCTGAATGAGATTCAATTAGGTTCAAGAAAATCGTGCTAGCACTCGATTGAACCTAACGTTCTTCTTTTACTATCATAAATAAGTTGTCCTGACTGAGCCAAAGGAGTTTGTGCTCAATCAGAGGCCTTCATATGGTCTGACTGGAGGTTGTCCAAGTCAGAATAGGTTGTCTTATTTGTAAGACATTACCTGCCATTTCTTGTTCTTTGACTTTGGTCAAAAGTCTACCTTTGACTGGTCAAACATTGACCATTGACCCTTTGACTTTTGACCACATGTCATGCACCTATTGGAGAGCTGGTGGGGGCCTGTCCCCCTGCCAGAACCTGGCAAGGAGAAGGGCGCACGCCAAGGGTGGCGTGAGCCCAAGTAGGAGGCGCCTAGGAGTCCTTGTTGGACAAGGACTCCACCTCCCTTTTGGATTCCAATCAGAGTTCTACTAAGAATCCAGTTTGACTGGTCTTAGGCACCCTCTAAGGAGGAATCTAGGGGTCTCTATTCCAACCAATCAGATTTAGATCTGATTTCACAAAGGGTTGTGATTGGTTGAGAGGAAGAGGAGTTGGATCACAAGAGGTCTATAAATAAGACCCTGCACCCAACCCTAATTAGAAGTGAATGCAATTAGACACGCCCCAAGGCTGCCTCTCCCCACCTTCTCCATGCCATAATCTCTTCTCCCCTTGCTCTCCACGTCCAAAAAGAGTTTTGGACTTAGGTTGGTGCATTTCAGATCAAGAAAGGCGATCAAAAGCAAGAAGGCTGCGCTGCTGCAAAAGGACGACTGCAGATCTTCAAAAGAGTTTTGAAGATCCTCCAGATCTGATTTTTGGAGGTGTGATAGAGAAGAAGAGGATCTCTAGATCCAACCCAAGTGGATATCGGTAGAGGCCAGGCGCTTGCGAGGCTTAGATCCAGAACCTTCCGCTGCAATCAGGATCATCTACAGGGTAATAGGATTACCCAAATCAGGTAAATTAAATTTGATTTAATTTATCTTATTTAATTTTATTTATTAAAATAATAAGAATCAGATCTGAAATATATCAAGATCTGATTGAGATCAAGAAAAATTTTTTGAAATATATCTCTTGATCTAATCAGATCTGGACGAACCTGGACCGGGAAATCAGGATTTCCCTTCAACTGGTATCAGAGCCATGGTTCTAAATTGTTTAGATCTAATTTTAATTTTATTTTAATTATAAAATAAAGTGATTTCAGATATCACATGAGATGTGATCAGATCTGAAATCAAAAAAATCAAAATTAAATGATTTGGATCTAAGAACATGAAGATATGCATGACTAGTTCTAGAATAGAATAGTTCTATAGAATAGTTTTGCATGTCTTTGATTTAATCTGATTAAATCAAATTTTAGATCTTCTTATTTACTATTTTCTGGTATTATAAGTGTTATAATAACATCTGATAAACAGCAAATAAAAATTATTTAATTTTAAATATCATATGAGATATGATAGATGCATGACTAGACTAGTTGTAGAATAGTTCTACATAATTATCTAGATTAGAATTTATTTTGATTAGATCAATTTAAATCTAATTTTTTAGATTATTATGTGATAATTTAGATCTGAAAACATGCATGATTATGATACATGAGATGTATGCAAAATATGCCACGATTAGATCTACTTTATATATGAGATATATGATATAGATCTGATATTGTTTTGTAGTATTGAATGTTCCTGATTAAGACATTTTCTTGGCCGTCCAGTCATAAGAACGAAGAAGGGTTTAAAGGCCCTCTCTTCCCATTCGATGGGATGTTCTTATGACGTGTAGGGGTGCTGCGTGTTCGTCCTTAATCAGAAACCCAAAACTTACTTTCTGCAAAACCCTAGATCTTAAAACCTTAGGATTTATTGTGCATATTTTATTTATGAACCCAACTTAATTAAGAATTAAGTTTATGGAATATTAATTAGGTCTAAAATTGAGAATTTCAGATCTAAGACATATTCATAATACTGGGTTCGGGCTTGGGTAGCTCAATTAGGTCTAAGCGGTTGATCAAACCGAATCAAGAGTTGGTTAGAGGGGATCAACAATGCTTAAATTGACCAGCCTAATAGGATTAAGTCTGGGTCAAGATCGAGTCACGATCAAGCAAGACCTAATTAGGCTCAGAGGTTAGAGTCTGGATTGTAGGCTAACCCAATTGGTTCTGACTCAACAATTTGGTGTCTAAGGTAAGTTTGGCACAGACGACCGACTGGTTTTTAATTGGAAGCTACTCGACCTGAATGCGTTCTTGTGCGAGTTAACGGCATATTCCTTCCACCGGTCTCACTTACCTGGCCATATCTATTGACACAGTTCTGATCTGAGGTGGTCAATAATCCGAGCTGACCCATGCCACTAGGTTAGTCATAATTGTTATGACTAAGCCAAGTCTAGTTTAATGAGACCTGAATCAATTCTCCCTAAGAAAAGATTATGTCCGAGGTCTTCCACCATTGTAGACGTGCAGGCCCTTCCCGGGGTTGATTGTTCTCGGCTGGATACAGTGGCTCAATTGCACCAGAAAGACGCAACCATGTCTATTAGGCATTGGATGCTATGGGCTGGAGGATGAGTTGGGCTCAATATTCCGGATATGATGAGAGACCCAATTAGGAACCCAGTCTATGCAAATGGTGGGTTTGACTTAACTAAGGAGTGGATCAATATTCCGGATATGGTGAGATTTATGAATTAGAGACCAAGTTTGGGTGCACCATGATTAGAGAATCATTGAACAAGAGTTGTTCACTCATTGGCTAACCCATCACCAATAACTGTTAGGTGAGGTGATGAGTCAGTTGGTGAGACCGCACCACCCACTAGAAATCATCAATCGCGGAGATTTTCGCATCTCTATAGAGGGAGTGTAGGGATCCGAGAAAATAGTGGGAGCTAATTTGTTTAAAAATAAAATTCCTAAACAAATTGGTCAAGTCAAAATTACAGTATCTAACTAGAATCTTTGACTCTCTACAGGAATATGTCTGCGTCCAACCCACTGGCACGTATCCTAGACACACATAGACTGACTGGACCTAATTATAAAGATTGGCTCAGGAACTACAAAATTATTTTGGGTTCAGAAAAGTTAACACATGTTTTGGACCAGGACCCTCCCACCTTACCAGCTCGTCCATCCACTGAACAGAGAGCGTCTCTGGAAAAATGGATTGACGAAGATAATAAGGCCAGATACTACATGTTGGGCTCGATGTCTGATGAGCTCCAGCGCCAACATGAAGATATCGGGACTGCTCGCCAAATGTTGGCTCACCTGCAGGAGATGTTTGGTGAACAGAGTCGCGCAGCCAAATATCAAGTCACAAAATGACTTTTTAAGGCTAAGATGCGTGACGGGCAGTCAGTCCAAGATCACTGTCTGACATTGATCAAGGACATGGAAGAGCTTGAGAAGCTCGGTGTGAAGTTGGACTTGGATCTGCAGAATGATATTATTCTGCAATCTTTGACTGATGCATATGGGCAATTCATCATGAATTACCACATGCATAAACTTCAAAATTCCTTGGCCGAGTTGATGAATATGCTGGTTACCGCTGAGCTTTCTATGAAAGGTTCTAAAGGCTCAGTTCTTGCTATGGAACGGACTTCTTCCAAAAGAAAGTCTTATGGAAAGAAAAAGAAGTCTGTGAAAAAGCAAAAGGTGGAAGGATCAAAGAAGAAGAAGGCAGAATCGAAGAAGAAGGTCGATGGCAAAGGAAAGTGTTTCCATTGCAACAACGATGGCCATTGGAAGCGGAACTGCCCTACTTACCCGGCCACCCTGAAGAACAAGAAGGAAGGTCCTTCTGGAGGTATGCTCGTTATTGAGTCTAACCTTACGGTTTCTTCTGCATCCAATTGGGTGCTTGACTCTGGTTCTAGTGCTCATCTGTGCACTTCTATGCAGGGTCTTGAGGATAGCAGGAGGCTGAGGGATGGAGACATGATCCTACGCATCGGTAATGGAGCAAGAGTTGCTGCAGTAGCCATGGGAACATATCCTCTGCGATTACCATCTGGTTTAGACTTAGTTTTAAAAGACTGTTATTATGTGCCTGCAGCTAGCAGGAATTTGATTTCTGTTTCATGCTTAGCACAAGAAGGTTATGTGATCACCTTCTTTAAGGACCATTGTAACATTCTTTATGAAAGAAATAAAATTGCAAATGGTTTCCTTGTTAATGGTCTTTATCAGTTGCATATTGATGTACCTATTTTAACTATCGAGCAAAACGTGAATGCCAAACGACCTAGGGATAGTCCAAACGACAGATATCTATGGCACCTGAGATTAGGTCATATAGCAGAAGATAGGATTAACAAATTGGAGAAAAATGGGCTATTGAGTCCATTGACTTTTGAGTCATATCCAACTTGTGAATCTTGTCTTCAAGGCAAAATGACTAAACTCCCTTTTGTTGGACATGGGGAGAGGGCCACAGACCTCCTTGCCCTAGTACATACTGATGTGTGCGGCCCATTCGATGTGCCAGCTAGAGGCAATTTTGTCTACTTCATTACCTTTACCGATGATCTGTCTAGGTATGGGTATGTGTATCTTATGAGACATAAGTCTGAAGCCTTTTGAAAAGTTCAAAGAATTCAGACATGAAGTAGAAAAACAAACTGGAAAACCCATTAAGGTTCTTCGATCAGATCGAGGAGGTGAATACCTTAGCCAGGAATTCCTAGACTATCTCTAAGAAAAATGGCATAGTCTCTCAATGGACTCCACCAGGAACACCTCAACTCAACGGGGTTTCAGAACGGAGAAATCGGACTCTATTGGATATGGTTCGATCCATGATGAGCTTCACAGACCTCCCTGATTTCCTTTGGGGACACTCATTATTAACTTCAATCTATTTACTGAATAGGGATTCCCTCTAAAACCGTTCCTACCACACCGTATGAGATATGGCACGGTAAGAAACCAAGTCTGAGTCATCTCAGAATTTGGGGTTGTCCGGCTCATGTCAAAAGACAACAAGCGGACAAGTTAGAGTTTAGGTCCTTTAGAGCTCGATTCATAGGATATCCTAAAGAGTCATTAGGATACTATTTCTACATTCCAGAAGACCACAATGTGATTGTGAGTCGACATGCCATATTTCTTGAAAAATAGTTTATTCAAGATAGCGGCATTGGAAAGCAGATTAAGCTTGATGAGAAAGTCTCACAAGCAGAACGAGCTAAGGACCAAGTGGAACCAAATCAGGTTGAGCCAATAAGAACACTACCTCCTCCACCTCGTAGATCGGAAAGAGTTTCCCATCCCCCTGAAAGATACTTAGGTATTATTTCAGAGGACGTAGAGGAAATGTTCCTCATAGGTAATGGTGCTCATGGTGATGATCCCAAAACCTACAACGAGGCGATATCAGATATCGACTCCGAGAAATGGCTAGAGGCAATGCAGTCAGAAATTCGACTCGATGCACTCAAACCAAGTCTGGACCTTGGTAGATCCACCAGAAGGTATAGTACCTATTGGGTGTAAATGGATCTTCAAGAGAAAGATTGGTGCAGATGGGAATGTGGAGACATTCAAGGCTAGACTAGTGGCAAAAGGTTATAGTCAATGCGAAGGCATTGACTATCAGGATACCTTTTCCCCAGTAGCTATGCTAAAATCCATCCGCACATTGCTTGCCGTTGCAGCCTATTTCGATTATGAAATATGGCAAATGGACGTGAAAACGGCATTTCTAAATGGATATCTTGAGGAAGATATCTATATGGAACAGCCGCTAGGTTTCACATCCAGTGATACTGATCACAAGGTTTGCAAGCTGCAAAGGTCCATATATGGACTTAAGCAAGCATCTCGGAGCTGGAACACTCATTTCAATGATGTGATCAAAAAGTTTGGTTTCATCAAAAATGAAGAGGAACCATGTGTTTTCAAAAGGGTCAGTGGGAGCGCTGTTGTCTTCCTCGTATTGTACGTGGATGACATCCTCCTTATTGGGAATGATATTCCCATGTTGACATCAGTCAAGATGTGGTTGTCCAAGGAATTCTCCATGAAAGACCTAGGTGAAGCATCCTTTATTCTAGGAATTAAGGTCTATAGGGATAGACCGAATAGGATGCTAGGACTTTCACAGAAGATGTACATAGAGGAAGTACTAAAGAGGTTTAGTATGGAAAACTCTAAGAGGGGATTAATACCCTTCAGACATGGTATTCATCTTTCCAAGAAGATGTGCCCCAGCACACCTGAGGAAATAGAACGCATGAGCAAGATCCCTTATGCTTCTGCAATAGGGAGCCTCATGTATGCCATGCTATGTACACGACCTGATATAGCCCATGCTGTGAGTGTCACAAGCAGATATCAGTCAAATCCAGGTGAAGAACACTGGACTTCTGTGAAATGTATCCTTAAGTACTTGAGAAGAACTAAGGATATGATGTTGGTCTTTGGTAATGGAGAACTCCAAGTCCAGGGATACACAGACTCGGATTTCATGTCCGATATAGATGATCGAAAGTCGACATCTGGCAGACTGTTTGTGCTGAAAGAGTTCCTAGCAAACAGTGATATCACCTCATCCGCGATTACCTCGAGAAAGGTTACGTCGAGGTCAAGAGAGTCAACTCCGCAGATAATGTGGCAGACCCACTTACAAAGCCGTTGGGCCAGCAGAAGATCGAAGCCCACCTTGAGAAGATGGGACTTAGACTTGTAGCCAATTGGCTTTAGGACAAGTGGGAGATTGTTAGATATATGTGCCCTAGAAGCCAGAATTGGCTGACACTTGTAATACACTTCTAGGGGCAAAATTATAATTTTGACTAAAATCAATAAATGGGTTATTTTCTATCACATATGTGTATTTAGTGTCTGTGATACATCCTTTGAGTTAATGGTAATGATAATTCATATTTTCAAGAGTTGAAAATTTAAGACATGAATAATCATTATTAACTCATAAATTGCTCCCTGACCATAGGATCATCACGAGGATGGTGATTGATCCGGAAGGTTGGTGTACAATCGCTTCTCTTTAGTAGATGAGTCTTGAGTCTACGGTGTGGAGACACCGGAGCGAGAGTACAGGTACTCGTTAGAGAACGAGGGCACTGAGCGTGACCACCTCGAGTAGTCATTAGGGAAGTCTACCTTCTCGTCAATGACTGACTCGATGCTGCAGTAGTGTGTCTGGTTCTTTGACCTGAGGATGCATCGGCAGTTCACCTTGAGGGTGTTATAGTTTGACTACACCATTACTCGGTCTCCTAGCCATATGGAACCCTGAGGTGTATGTTGGCTATAGCATGTTCATTGTAGGAACTGGATGGCATCAAGATGGAATCTATCTACCTCGGTGGTAGAGGAGCAGCCCTATGATGATCATGAGAATCAAGTCCAGAAATCCATGGCCATGGTAGAGTGAAATAATAGAAAGAGTTTCTATTTAGATTTTCACATTGGACTCGAATCGAATGATTACATCATATGACAGAGACTAGGGTTTGACGAGTTTACCTTAACCCTAATCTGATCGGGGCTCAAGATAGAAGGACTGAATCACACAGGTAGCTGCACCAAGAGGTTCGCATTCAGCTCTGATGGGTTGCCACCATATACTGCTAGGTGTCACTGGTGGATTTTGGGAGCAATTAGAATGATTTAGATGATCGATCATTCTAGCTGTTCGAATCAGAAGAGTTCTGATCCATCGAAAGGAGTTTCGATGATGTCGATGATAGAGATCATGACATATCCCATTACCATACAGAACTGAACCTAACTGGGTCACACAAACAAGGGTTTGAATCTGGTGATCATCAATTGAACTGATCTAGTTCAATTGATCTGAATGAGATTCAATTAGGTTCAAGGAAATCGTGCTAGCACTCGATTGAACCTAACGTTCTTCTTTTACTATCATAAATAAGTTGTCCTGACTGAGCCAAAGGAGTTTGTGCTCAATCAGAGGCCTTCATATGGTCTGACTGGAGGTTGTCCAAGTCAGAAATAGGTTGTCTTATTTGTAAGACATTACCTGCCATTTTTGGTCACCTGCCATTTCTTGTTCTTTGACTTTGGTCAAAAGTCTACCTTTGACTGGTCAAACGTTGACCATTGACACTTTGACTTTTGACCACATGTCATGCACCTATTGGAGAGCTGGTGGGGGCCTGTCCCCCTGCCAGAACCTGGCAAGGAGAAGGGCGCACGCCAAGGGTAGGCGTGAGCCCAAGTTAGGAGGCGCCTAGGAGTCCTTGTTGGACAAGGACTCCACCTCCCTTTTGGATTCCAATTCAGAGTTCTTACTAAGAATCCAAGTTTGACTGGTCTTAGGCGCCCTCTAAGGAGGAATCCAGGGGTCTCTATTCCAACCAATCAGATTTAGATCTGATTTCACAAAGGGTTGTGATTGGTTGAGAGGAAGAGGAGTTGGATCACAAGAGGTCTATAAATAAGACCCTGCGCCCAACCCTAATTAGAAGTGAATGCAATTAGACACGCCCCAAGGCTGCCTCTCCCCTCCTTCTCCATGCCATAATCTCTTCTCCCCTTGCTCTCCACGTCCAAAAAGAGTTTTGGATTTAGGTTGGTGCGATTCAGATCAAAGAAAGGCGATCAAAAGCAAGAAGGCTGCGCTGCTGCAAAAGGACGACTGCAGATCTTCAAAAGAGTTTTGAAGATCCTCCAGATCAGATCCAGATCTAATTTTTGGAGGTGTGATAGAGAAGAAGAGGATCTCTAGATCCAACCCGAGTGGATACCGATAGAGGCCAGACGCTTGCGAGGCTTAGATCCAGAACCTGCCGCTGCAATCAGGATCATCTACAGGATAATAGGATTACCCAAATCAGGTAAATTAAATTTGATTTAATTTATCTTATTTTATTTTATTTATTAAAATAATAAGAATCAGATATGAAACATATCAAGATCTGATTGAGATCAAGAGAAAATTTTTGAAATATATCTCTTGATCTAATTAGATCTGGACGAACCTGGATCGGGAAATCAGGATTTCCCTTCATAAGGATTAGCTCAAGAACTACAAAATTATTTTAGATTTTGAGAAGCTGTCTTATGTATTGAACCAGGATCCATCCACTTTACCAACCCATTCGATTGTGGATCAGAGAGCATCTCTTGAGAAGTGGATGGATGATAATAATAAGGCTAGGTATTATATGTTGGGCTTAATGTCTGATGAATTATAATGCCAACATGAAGACATCAAGATTGCTCGTCAAATGTTGGCTCACCTATAAGAGTTGTTCAGTGAGCAGAGTCATGCAGCTTGGTATCAAGTCTCCCAAAGATTTTTTATGGCTCAGATGCATGATGGACAATCAGTCCAAGAAGATTGTTTGATAATGATTAAGGATCTAAAGAAGCTTGAGAAGCTCGGTGTCATGCTTGATAAGGATCTATAGATTGATGTGATCCTACAGTCCTTGACTGATGCATATGGACAGTTCATCATGAACTTCTATATGCATAAGCTTCAATGTACCTTGGCTAAACAAATGAATATGCTGGTTATTACTGAACTTTCTTTGAAAGATTAAAATGACTCAGTACTTACTATGGAGTGGACTTCTTCCAAGAAAAAATCTTCTGGAAAGAAGAAGAAGTCTGCAAAGAAGCAAAAGATAGAAGATGGAAAGAAGAAAAAGAGAGAACTGAAGAAGAAGACCGCGGATAAAGAAAAATATTTTCACTGCAATACTGACAGCCATTAGAAATGAAACTATCCTTTATACCTGGCCATCCTAAAGATCAAGGAGGAAAATCCTTTCGGAGGTATGCTCATAATTGAATCTAACCTAATAATTTCTTCTACATCCAATTGGGTGCTTAACTCTAGTTCTAGTGCTCACTTGTGCATTTCTACGTAGGATCTTAAGTAGAGCAGGAGACTGAGGGATAATCAGATGATCCTATCCATCAACAATGGAGCAAGTATTGCTGTTGTGGCTATGAAAACTTATCCTCTTCAATTACCATTAGGATTAGATTTATTACTTAGGGACTGTTATTTTGTACCTACAACAAGTAGGAATTTAATTTCTATTTCTTATTTAGCACAGGAAGATTATGTAATTAGCTTTCTTAAGGACTACTACACTATTTTTTTTGAAAGAAATAAAATTACAAGTGATTTCTTAATTAACAGTCTCTATCAATTGCATGTTGATGTATATGAAGGAAAACCTAGTTTTTCGCCACAAGATTGATCTGATCTGATCAAATCTATAGAAAAAATTTTAATTTTTTTTATAAATTTTGATTAGATATGAGAGTTCTTGAATTTGATCCTTATGATCTAATATTAAAAATAAAAATAAATTAAAAATGGGAATAACTGTTGTACCTAATTTGCATAAACTAGTTATCCTGTCAATGATCGGCCATTGTCTGGGGTTCTAGATCTAGCCATGCACGCGCCCAGCCTCTATCGAAGTCCACTTAGGCTGGATCTGGATGTGCTCTCCTTTTGAATTTGATCTTTAAAGTCAGATCTGGATCTGATTTGTAGAGCCTTCAAAATAACGGTTGAAGGCAGCGCACTCATCTCGTGAACATATCTTCTCTTGCTTGTTCTTCGTGCCAATGCCTTGGATCTTCTTCGCTAGAATTTAGCCCAACCTATTGATCCTACTTTGATTTTGATGATAACAAAAGTATTTGAGTATAAATTATTAAATTACTGATGATATTTGTGAGAATGTGTAGTTGTAAATTTTAAGAGCTCATAAACTTTAAATGTTTCCACTCATCCAAATGGAGATTCATCACTCAAAATTTTAGAGAAAAAATTCTAGAATGGATACATCTTTCAACAGGTCAAAATAAAGATTAAATCAAGATAAAATGGATAAGTCTATCATACAAAAAAATTTTGAGAAGAAAGGATTACAAACAGTCTTTGACATGCATGGCACGCAAACTGGGATGGCCTAATCTCAGACTGGGCCAACCTAGTCTTAGTGGAAGTAGAAGACAAAAAAAATAAAAAGCTAAATTTTTCATGACCCAAGGGATAGGGCCGACCTAGTTTCAAACTTAGCTGACCTAGTGGCAACTAGGCCGACCCAGTCAGAAAGTGAGCCATCCTAGTCTCAGAAGATAGAAAAGATAGAAATTAGATTTTTGGATGCACTGAGACTGAGATATCTAAGTCAAAAACTAATCTATCCTAGTTTTGACTGAGCCAACCTAGTTTAAAACTAAGTCGACCCAGTACCTGTAATGGCTAGTTTTCAGTTTCATAGCTTTTTCACTCTACACATCTCATAATGGCTCTTTTTGGTTCTCCAATAGCTAGATCACTTTTAAAAGCCTATATTGGTGATTTGTAATAATGGAAAATTAGGATACTTAAGGAAGTACTTGAGACAAGAAAAATAATTTTTGAACAAAAAAGAAAGAGCTTCCAAGCAGATTTTCTATTTTTTAAGTATATGAGCTAAATAGTAAAAAGAAAGAAGTATTTTTTAGAACTTTTCTTATCCTTCTAACATCCTCAATTAGAGAGAAATCAGGCCAATACCATTGAAGATCAACTCCTACTTCTTTCAAGTACTCAAAGAGAAGAAATCAAGCCTGTAAGCCAAACTCCTAGATTTTCTTCTCTTAAGCTTCAAAGAGTTTGTTTTTGTTTTGTTCATTATATTTTTCATATTTGTTTCAAGTTTCTTGGGGTGAGAAACTTGGATTAGTCCAAGCCTAATGTTGGATGGTGTATGGTTGTGATTGGTGAGCCAAAGTAAAAATCAATCGAGATTAATTTTTAGCCCAGGAAAACAATCATTGTATGGTTATAGTTAGTGAGCCAAGATCAAAATCAACTAGATTGGATTATGAGCCCAAGTAAAATAATCAGACTGTAATCAAGCCTAGTGATTATAGTTGAATTTCTATGTGGTTAACTTAGAAAGTGGACGTAGGTGTTGAGTTTGGCACCGAACCACTATAAAATCATTGTATTTTTGATTGCATATTACTGTTCTATTGATTTTCTTCATTGCATATTACATAGCTTATTTGTTGGCATTTAATTAGATCAATCAACTTACATCATAAGCTTAAAATTTAAAATATCCAATTCACCCGCTCTCTTGGGTAGCCATACTTGGGCAAAAAGTGGTATCAGAGCAGGTGCTCTAGTATTAGTTGTTGATCAAGCTATCAAAGAGCTAAATATCACATGACAACCCTAATTGGGACTCCATTGGTTGAGGGGCAATCAACCAATAGACCTCCACTATTTAATAGAATAAATTACACATATTGGAAAGCACGAATGAGAATATTCATCCAAGCACAAGACTATGACATGTGGAATGTCATAATGGTAGGCCCTCACATACCAATAATTATTGTTGATGGAGTGTCCATCCTAAAACCTGAAAAGAATTGGAATAAATATGACAAGAAGAAAGCTCAACTTAATGCCAAAGCAATGAATGTCTTATATTGTACTTTGGATGCTAATGAGTTTAATAGGATATCAACATGCTCATCCGCCAAAGCAATTTAGGATAGACTTGAAGTTACCCATGACGGTACTAATAAAGTCAAGGAGTCTAAGATAAACATGTTGGTGCATAAGTATGAATTATTTAAAATGGAACCACATGAAACCATCACAGAAATATTTACTAGGTTCACCGATATTTTGAATGGTTTGAAAAGTCTTGAAAGAGATTATGCTAATAGCGATGTTGTGCAAAAAATTCTTAGGTTCTTGCCAAAGAATTGGGAGCCAAAGATGACTATCATTCAAGAAGCAAAAGACTTAAATAAGTTAGCATTGGAAGAGGTCATTGGTTCTCTTATGACTTATGAGCTGAACATGAATCAAAGACAAGAAGAGGAAGTGAAGAAAATGAAGAGTATAGCACTCAAAACTGCTGCCATGTATGAAGAGAAAAGCAACTCTGAAGAAGACTCGAAGGATGATGAAGAAATGACACTAATTACTAGAAGGTTCAAGAAATTCATGAAAAGAAGAAAGAAGTTTGAACCAAGAAAAAAAAATTTCAACAAGGGCGAAGGTAGCAAAGAAAGAGAAAGCGAAAAAGAGAAAGATCAACTCACTTGCTATGAATGTAAGAAGCCTGGATATTTTCGAATGAACTATCCATTGTTAAAGAAGAGCTCAAAGAAATCAAGGAAGAAAGTATTAAAAGCAACATGGAGTAATGAGGAAGACTCATCTTCAAGTGAAGAAGAATGTGTAAGAGAAGAAAAAGCCAATCTGTCTTATGGCATTAAAGGATGAGGTAAATGATGACTTAATTTCTGAATTTACATTTGAAGAATTGCATGAAACTTTTAATGATTTACTTTTTGATTTTAAAAAGCTATCCCATAAGAACAAGGAACTAAGAAAAGAGAATCAATCATTAAAAATAGATAGAGCCCAAACAGAAGAAAATATGAAGAAAATACAAAGCAATCTAAATAAATCAAATGAAAAGATTGTATCCTTACAAGATGAAGTGATAAGATTAAGATCTATAGTAGATAAATACATGCTAAGCTCTAAAAATTTATAAACTATAATTGAAAATCAAAAATTAGCCTTTGATAAAATCGGTATTGGGTATAATCCATTAAGAAACCAAAAATTCTTTAAGAATCTATATCCAAAATCTCAAAATTATAGTAAAAATATTACATGTTATAAATGTAATAAATTTGGACACAAGTTTATTGAATACAAAATTTTTAATTCAAGTAAATCAAAAGTAAAACAAGTTTGGATTCCAAAAGAAACCATTTGTGCTAACCCTAGAGGATCTAACTTAGCTTGGGTACCTAAGTTTGTTTGATTACTTGTGTAGGTCTGCTTGGCATTCGTAAGAGCTAAAAGATGGTACCTTGATAGCGGATGCTCAAGGCACATGATGGGAGATAAATCATAATTTATCTCTCTTGAAGCTAAAGATGGAGGTGTTGTAATATTTGAAGACAATGATAAAGAAAAAATCATTGATCTCGGTAATATCTTGATAACACTCTCTACTAGCAAAGAAGATGTCTTATATGTTGAAGGACTAATGCATAACTTACTTAGTATAAGTCAACTTTATGATAAGGACTTTAATGTTTTATTCAAATTATCTCATTGTATTGTAACTAGCTCTATAGATGAAAGTATTAAATTTATAGAAAAAAGACATGAAAATGTTTACATTGTTGATCTTAATGAACTTAAAAATAAGAATATTGATTATCTTATTGCTATGAATATTAAATTAAATGAATCAAGTTGGTTTTGGCATAATAGATTAGGTCATGCAAGTATGGACTCTCTAGCAAGACTAATTAAACTTGATTTAGTAAAGAGATTACCTAAAATAAATTTTGAGAAGGATAAAATTTGCAAAGCATGCCAACTTGGTGAACAAACAAAATCTTTTTTTAAATCCAAAAATATTGTTTCAATTACTAAGCCTCTAGAATTACTCCATATGGATTTGTTTGGACCTATTTCGACTACTAGTCTTGACGAAAAAAGATATGGCTTTATAGTAATAGATGATTTTTCAAAATATACATGGGTTTTATTTTAATCACATAAAGATGATGCTTTTGATATATTTGTTGATCTATTTAAGAAAAAAATAAAAGAAAAAGAATACAATATTTTATATATAAGAAGTGATCATGGCATGAAATTTGAAAATCAAAAATTTCAAAATTTATGTTCTAAAAATGGAATCAATCATAACTTTTTAGCACCTAGGACACCCCAACAAAATGAGATGGTAGAAAGAAAGAATAGGACATTGATTGAAATAGCATGAACCATGCTTTGTGATAGCAATCTTCTAAAATATTTTTGGGTGGAAGCTATTAACACCGCATGCTATGTGCTAAATAGAGCTTTAATTAGACCAATCTTAAAGAAAACTCCATATGAACTCTATAAAGAAAAGAAATCAAATATTTCTTATTTTAAAATCTTTGGATATAGATGTTTTATTCTTATAAATGGTAAAGATAAGCTTGGAAAGTTTGATTCAAAATCAGATGAAGGGATTTTCCTAGGATATTCATCACATAGTAGAGCATATAGAGTATTTAATAAAAGAAAATTGATTGTGGAAGAATACGTACATATAATTTTTGATGAAACTAATTCTCTTAAAATAAGAGAAGAAGAGCTTAATGTGAATGCAGAAATTTTAGAAAACAAAATGAAAGATATATCACTTGAAGATATTCCCTCTCAAGAAAAAGAAGATAAAGAGCAAGAGGTTGAAGAAATAATGCCACATTCTCAAGATGATCAAGATACATCCAACTTACCAAAGGAATGGAGGTATGATCATAATCATCCTAAGAAATTAATAATAGGTGATCCATCTCAAGGGGTTAAAACTAGATCATCTTTTAGAGAAGCTATGAATCATATTGCATTTGTATCCCATCTAGAACCTAAAAATATAATTGAAGCTGAAAAAGATTCAAATTGGATATTAGCAATGCAAGAAGAGTTAAACCAATTTGAAAGAAATAAAGTTTGAAAATTAGTTGAAAGACCTAAAAATTTTTTTGTAATTGATATAAAATGGATCTTTAGAAATAAATTAGATGAGAAGGACAATGTAATTAGAAACAATGCTAGATTGGTTGCATAATGGTACAATCAAGAAGAGGGTATTGATTTTGATAAATCCATTGCACCTGTAGCTAGACTTGAAACTATTAGATTGCTCTTAGCATTTGCATGTTTCATGAACTTTAAACTTTTTCAAATGGATGTAAAGAGTGCATTCTTAAATGGTTTAATTGAAGAAGAAGTTTACGTAGAACAATCTCCAAGCTTTGAAAGTCAAGAATTACCTAATCATGTATATAAACTTAAGAAAGCACTATATGGATTAAAACAAGCACCTAGGGCTTGGTATGATAGATTGAGTAAGTCTTATTAAACAATGATTTTAAAAGAGGTAACGTTGATAAAATACTATTTATTAAAAGAAAATCGAGTAATCTTTTGATTGTCTAATTATATATTGATGATATAGTATTCAATGCTACTAATGAAGTTTTGTGTAGAGAATTTGCTAGTCTCATGCAGGACAAGTTCGAGATGAGCATGATGGGAGAGCTTAACTTTTTCCTCGAAGTCTAAATCAAGCAATCAAATGAGGGGATCTTCATCAACCAAAGCAAATACATCAAGGAAATGTTAAAGAAATTTGGGATGGAAAATGTCAAAGGAAGTGGCACCCCTATGAGCATAAGTTGCAAGCCTGATCAAGATCCAAAAGAAAAAGTAGTAGATCCTAAGCTATATCGAGGTATGATTGGATCTTTACTATATTTAACTGTAAGTAGGTCGGACATAATGTTTAGTGTATGCATGTGTGCGCATTATCAATCAAATCCTAAGGAATTACATGTATTAGCAGTTAAAAGAATCTTTAAGTATCTAATAAATACTCAAGATGTTGGTTTTTGATATTCTAAACAATCTTCATTAGATTTAATTGGTTATAGTGATTCAGATTTTGTGGGTTGTTACTTATATAGAAAAGTACAAGTAGAACATGTCAATTTCTAGGAGTAAATTTGATCTCTTAGTTTAGCAAGAAACAAAACTTGGTAGCCTTGTCTACGGTGGAAGCCAAATACATTACTATCGGGAGTTGTTGTGCTTAACTATTATGGATCAAACAATAACTAGAAGACTATGGTATTACTTGTAATAATATTCTTATTCATTGTGACAACACAAGTGCCATAAATTTAACTAAAAATTCTATATTACACTCAAGAACAAAGCATATAGAACTAAGGCATCATTTTATTAGAGAGCACGTTTAAAATAATGATATACTTCTTAAATATGTGCCTACTGAAAATCAAGTTGCTGATATCTTTATTAAATCCTTGAATGAAGAAAGATTTTGCACAATAAGAAAATAATTAGGTTTATTTGATCCAATTTGTTAAATGCATATCTTGTGATGATTGGTTTTCATATGATGAAATGATTAATTTTCATGTGATAAATTTTCTTATATTAGTTTATTTTTATCTTATTTAGAAAAAAATGAAAGAAAAAATTTCTGATCTTGAAATTCAGAATGTTCAGGTCTGTACCAAACTAGGCCATCTTAGTTTTTATCTTCTAAAAAACTTAGCCATCCCAATATTGGGCAAACTCAATTTTTCTTCACAAAAAATTAGGTCAGCTAAGTTATCGGACGTCCTATTTTTTAAATGGATAGACCAACGGTTCTTTTATCTTTCATTTCTTAGCCGTCTAGAGAGAAACCATAGAACCCTTAAGTCCATCCCCTAGAAAACCTTTTTCCATCAATTTTGAGTGGGTTTTGAAATCATGCCACCGAAGAAACAAACCATAACCCCTAAGTTTAAGCATGTTCATTTGGATCTGCCATTTAGAAGGAGGGCACACGATGGAGAACGGCAATCAAAATTCTATGAAGACCATTCTTCTAGGTCATCTCAGTCATCCTCATCGTCACTAGGACCATCCACTCAATCCCCTCAGCCTCCTACTTCGATTTTTCCTCCATCTCCTTCTTTCGTACCCGTTTCACCTCCTCTAGGGCTGTCATAATAGGTAGAATGGTGGATTTTGACTTTCTAATAAGTGAGGATTTTGAGTTTAGGGAGGGATTAAAGTTTCAAGGATGAGAATACCTTTGCTCAAGAATAAATCTTTCGACCTATCCAAATCTAGTGAGGGAGTTATATAGCAATGCTAAAGTTAGCCCAAGATCATTTGAATTAGAAGTCAAGAAGGTGAAAATCAATTTAACCATAGAAAAGTTGGGCAATTTACTTAGGGCACCCACTGCCAAAGCTGAGAGACTCGATGATTGAGCAAGTGGACTACGGTTGTTGTTTGAAAGGGATGATGCCATGCATTTTGAGGAAATCCATGCTAGGGACCTATCCATAGAAAATAGACTACTTCACCACATTTCAGCCCAAATTCTAGTACCCCGAGTAGGAAGATTCGATTTCCTAAAAAAAAATGATATAGCTGTGATGTACCATATTCTCATGAGGCAAAAGTTCAACCTTCCAGCCTTAATCTTAAGGATAATGCAAGAAGCATCCCAAAGAGGAAAACCAGCACTACCATACCGGATGTTCTTGATACTAGTATTCCAGAACTTTGGAGTTTGCCTGAAAGGGGAACCCGATAAGAAGCTTCAGCACTACGATACCTACAATTTGAAGTCAATGCATAGAATGAAATTCAAGAAAGTAAATTATATTTGGGTAAAGCTAGATGAAGAAGGGGAAGAAAGACATGAGCTAGAGCCCGTGCCATAGCATTCTATGTCTGCTCCATCTTCATCCACTGTCAGATTAGATGAGGATTAGATCGGAGAGATTGTGCAGCGCATATATGATAGGATATTTGGTGGTCTTCCTCAGCTAATTAAAGATGCTGCGAGAGAAGTGTTCACCGAGCAGCGCACTTCAGCACCTGTTGATCCAGCCTCATCCGACCCTTCAGAGCCTAGTGTTGATTAGATTGTATATAGGATCCATTTAGTTATGTTTAGAACTTTTTGGTTGTAAACGTTCATGATAGGTATCTATGATATGTAATTTTCAAACTTCAGCATTTTATGCACTAGAAATTGTTTGTATCTGTGAATGAATGAAGTTTGAATTTTGGCTTGCATTGTATCAAATTCTTCATGTGAATGAATGAAATTATCTCTTTTTATGCTTGATCAAATTTCTTTACATTGTTGTTATACTTTTTGATAATGACAAAAAGAGAGAGAAAAATGAGTATAAAATGAGAACTGAAAATATGAGAATTGAAAATATAATTAAAATCTAAAGAATGGCACATTATGGCATACTACTTAAATGGGCATTACTTCAGCAAGAACTAAATAAAGAATGTGCAAACAAGTGAAATTCAATTGTAACTACAAGTATGGAAGAAATCAAAACTTGAATTACTAAATTGAAACCTCGGCACATAGTAAGAAGGAGCAACACAAAATTTGACTTAGATCAAACATGATCAGTATACTCAGGGGGAGCATATATAAATTGGTAGAATGAATTTGATGCATGAGTTAATTGGTAAGATCGAATGAAAATATCATTTTCAAATATGAAGAAAATGTTATACTCAAAAGATTTTATCATCATCAAAAAGGAAAAAATTGTTGACCCTAGTTTGATTTTAATGATAGCAAAAGTATTTGAGTATAAATTGTTAAATTACTGATGATGTTTGTGAGGATGTGTAGTTGTAAATTTTAAGAGCTCATAAACTTCAAATGTTTCCACTCATCCAAATGGAGATTCATCACTCAAAATTTTAGAGAAGAAATTCTAGAATAGATACATCTTTCAAGAGATCAAAATGAAGATTAAATCAAGATAAGAAGGACAAGTCTAGCCTATAAAGAAATTTAGAGAATAAAGGATCACAAATGGTCTTTGGCATGCATGGCACACAAACAGGGCCGACCTAGTCTCAGTGGAAGCAAAAGATAGAAAAGATAGAAAGTTGAATTTTTCATGACCCAGGAGACTGAACCAACCTAGTTTTAAACTTAGCTGACCTAGTGGCAACTAGGCCAACCCAGTCAGAAAGCGAGCCATCCTAGTCTCAGAAGATAGAAAAGACAGAAATCAGATTTTTGGCCTAGTTTTGACTGAGCTGGCCCAGTGCCTGTAATGGTTAGTTTTTAGTTTTGCAGCTTTTTTACTCCACACATCTCATAATGGCTCTTTTTGGTTCTCCAATAGCTAGATCACTCCCAAAAGCCTATGTTGGTGACTTGTAATGGTGGAAAATCTCTGGGATACTGAAGGAAGCACCTAAGACAAGAAAAACAACTTTTGAACCAAAAATAAAGAGCTTCCAAGTAGATTTTTAGTTTTTCAAGTGTATAAGCTAAATCGTAAAAAGGAAGGAGTATTTCTTAGAGCTTTTCTTATCCTTCCAACATCCTCAATTAGAGAGAAGTTAGGCCAACACCTTTGAAGATCAACTCCTACTTCTTTCAAGCACTCAAAGAGAAGAAATCAAGCCTATAAGTCAAGCTCCCAGATTTTCTTCTCTTAAGCTTCAAAGAGTTTATTTTTGTTTTGTTCAATGTATTTTTTATATTTGTTTCAAGTTTCTTGGGGTGAGAAACTTGGATTAGTCCAAGCCTAAAGTTGGATGGTGTACGGTTGTAATTGGTGAGCCAAAGTGAAAATCAATCGGGATTGATTATTAGCCCGAGAAAACAATCATTGAATGGTTATGGTTGATGAGCCAAGGTCAAAATCAACTGGGTTAGATTGTGAACCAAACTAAAACAATCGGATGTAATCAAGCCTAGTGATTATAGTTGAATTTCTAAGTGGTTTACATAAGAAGTGGATGTAGGTACTGAGTTTGACACCGAATCACTATAAAATCGTGTTTGTGATTGCATATTACTGTTCTATTGATTTTCTTCACTGCACATTACATAGCTTATTTATTGGCATTTAATTAGATCAATTTACTTGCATCATAAGCTTAAAATTTAAAATATCTAATTCAACCCCCCCCCCCCCCCTCTTGGGTAGCCATACTTGGGCAACACAACCTTTAGCCCTCTTGGGTAGCCATACTTGGGCAACACAACCTTTAGGCATGGAGAAAAGGGAGAGAAGGAAGAAGAAGGGGCATGGAATAGGGAGGGGTGGCAGCACTTTAGCATGGAGAAATAGGGCGTATAAAAATCCTAGGCACAACAGGGGTTTAAATAAACTCTGTTGTGCCATGCAGTGCCACACAGTATCAACCAATTAAATTGGTTGATTTATCCTGATTTTAATCTAATTGGCCATGTGATGTCACCTGGACCAATCAAATTAGAGACCCCTAAAACCCTCCATAGATAGTGCCAAGTTTGGATGAGCACAACTCTTTTGGCACCTAGGTCTTTGATCCCATCAAAAATCCTAGAGTTCCATTTTTATGGGACTTTCTCCTCTTTTCCCCATGTGCGCACGCCAACATGGGGCGTGCACACATATTTGTGCATGAAAACTCAAGGGGCCATGTGCCCCTAGAAAGTCTCTAGGGGGCTCACGCTCCTGTCATTTCTTTCTTGCATGGGTCATCTCATGTCCCGATAGTGAGTAGCCATACTTGGGCAACACAACCTTTAGGCATGGAGAAGAGGGAGAGAAGGAAGAAGAAGGGGCATGGAATAGGGAGGGGTGGCAGCACTTTAACATGGAGAAATAGGGCGTATAAAAATCCTAGGCGCAACAGGGGTTTAAATAAACTCTGTTGTGCCATGCAGTGCCACACAGTATCAACCAATTAAATTGGTTGATTTATCCTGATTTTAATCTAATTGGCCATGTGATGTCACCTGGACCAATCAAATTAGAGACCCCTAAAACCCTCCATAGATAGTGCCAAGTTTGGATGAGCACAACTCTTTTGGCACCTAGGTCTTTGATCCCATCAAAAATCCTAGAGTTCCATTTTTATGGGACTTTCTCCTCTTTTCCCCATGTGCGCACGCCAACATGGGGCGTGCACACATATTTGTGCATGAAAACTCAAGGGGCCATGTGCCCCTAGAAAGTCTCTAGGGGGCTCACGCTCCTGTCATTTCTTTCTTGCATGGGTCATCTCATGTCCCGATAGTGACAAAATTTGGCAGGTCTTGTCCTGTCGAATACAAGAATTGGTAGGTCTTATGCTATTTCCATCTAATAGATTAGGATAATATTTTTCTGATCTGTACAAGCTTCAGTCAGACTAAGATAAAGTCATACAGGGTTTCTAGATGAGCCCAAAATAATTTAGCTCAGCAGAGATGAACTAAAAAGATTACAGAAGGAGAATATTAGGCTTAATCATGTGCTAGCACGATTTTCTTGAACCAAATTGGATCCAATCCAAATCAATCAAACTAGGTTAGCTTAATTGATCACATTCAGGCCCAAATCCTTGTTTGTATGATCCAGTTAGGTTCGGTTTCATATGGTAATGAGATATGTCACGATCTCTATCATCGACATCATCGAAATATCTTTCGATGGACTAGAACTCTTCTGATTTATCCAATTAGAATGATCGATCATCAATATCATTCTAATTACTCCCAAAATTCACTAATGATACCTAACAGTATATGGTGGCAACCCATCAGAACTGAAGGTGAACCTCTCGATGTAGCTACCTGTGTGATTGAGTTCTTCTATCATAAGCCCCAACATGATTAGGGTTAAGGTGAACTCGTCAAACCCAACACCCTATCATATGATTGAATCATTCGATCTGAGTTCGATGTAAAATCCTAATAGAAACTCTTTCCATCATTTTCACACTGCCATGGCCATGGGCTTATGGACTCGATCTTATCATCATCATAGGACTACTTTTCATCTACCGAGGTAGATAGATTCCCTATTGATGCATTCCAATTCCTACAATGAACATGCTATAGCTAACATACACCTTAGGATTCTAAATGGCTAGAAGATCGAGTTTTGGTGTAGTCAAACTATAACACACTCAAGGTGAACTGTCAATGCACCTCAAGTCAGAAAACTAGACACACACCACTACAGCATTGAGCTAGTTATCGATGAGAAGGTAAACTCCCTTATGACTGCTCGAGGTGGTCACGCCAGTGCCCTCATTCTCTAACGAGTACCTATACTCTCACTCTAGTGTCTCCACACTATATACTCAAGACTCATCTATCCTAAGAAAATGATCGTACGCCAATCTTTTGGATCAATCACCATTCTCGTGATGATCCTACGGTCGGAAGCTTTTTATGAGTTAATTATGAAAATACATGTCTTAAATTTTCAACTCTTAAAATTATGTATTAGCATTCTATGAACTCAAAGGATGTATCACAAACACTATGTACATAATATGATAGAATAAAATATTTTTTATTAATTTAAAGTTAAAATTATAAAAATATCTTTAAAATGTGTATTATAAGTATCAGCCAATCTGGCCTTTAGGGCACTCATCTAACAAACTCTCACTTGATCTAAAGTTAATTGGCTACAAATCTAAGTCCTATCTTCTCAAGGTGAGCTTCGATCTTTTACTGGCTTAATGACTTCATCAGCGGATTAGTCGTATTATCTATGGTGTCAACTCTCTTAATCTCGACATATCCATTCTCAAGGTAATCGTGGATCAGATGATATTGCTGCTTGATATGCTTCGACTTCTGGTAAGACCTCAGCTCCTTAGCTAGGGATATAGCATCACCATTGTTACAGTACAGAGGGATGGCATCCGATGGCATCACTCCGAGCTCTATGATAAACTTTTTATACCAGAATGTTTCTTTTGCAGCTTTCGATGTAGCGATGTACTCAGCTTCTATGGTGGAGTCTATGATCAAAGTCTGCTTGGAACTCTTCCAACTTACAATACCATCATTGCAAATAAATAGACTTTTAGATGTCAACTCTCGGTCATCTATGTCAGACATAAAGTTTGAGTCTATATATCCTTAAACCTAGACTTCTCCATTTCTAAAAATTAGGAACATATTCTTAGTCCTTCTCAAGTACTTAAGGATACACCTCACAGAAGTTTAGTGCTCTTCGTCTGAATTTGACTGATATCTACTCGTGACACTTATAGCATGGGCAATATCAGGGCGTGTATACAGCATGGCATACATGAGGCTCCCTATTGCTAAAGCATAAAGGATCTTGCTCATGTGTTCAATCTCTTCAAGTATACTAGGGTACATTATTTTAGACAAATGAATGTCATGTCTGAAGGAGACCAATCCTCTCTTGAAATTTTCCATGCTGAATCTCTTCAGTTCCTCCTCTATGTACATCTTCTGTGAAAGACCCAGCATCCTATTTGGTCTATCCCTATAGACCTTAATTCCTAATATGAAGGATGCCTCTCCTAAGTTTTTTGTAGAGAACTCCTTTGATGGCCATATTTTGACCGTGGTCAACATGAAAATATCATTCCCAATCAGGAGGATGTCATTCACATATAGTATGAAAAAAATAATAGCTCTTCCACTGACCTTTTTGAAAACACAGGGCTCCTCCTCATTTTTGATGAAACCAAATAATTTGATCACATCATTAAAATAAGCATTCCAGCTCTGAGATGCTTGTTTAAGTCCATAAATGGACTTTTGCAGCTTGCAAACCTTGTGATCACTATCACTGGATGTGAAATCGAGCAACTGTTTCATATAGATATCTTCCTCAAGATATCCATTTATGAATGCCATTTTCACATCCATTTACCATATTTCATAATCAAAATATGCTACAATAGCAAGTAACATGCAGACGGATTTAAACATGGCTACTAGCAAAAAGGTATCCTGATAGTCATGCCTTTACGTTGACTATACCCTTTCGCTACAAGCCTAGCTTTGAATGTCTCTATATTTCCATCGGTACCTATCTTTCTCTTGAAGATCCATTTATACCCAATAGGTACCATACCTTCAGGTGAATCTACCAAGGTCCATACTTGATTTGAGTGCATTGAGTCAATCTCGACCTCATTGCCTCTAGCCATTTCTTAGAATTAATATCTGATATCACCTCATCATAGGTCTTGGGATCATCAACTTGAATCCCAGTTCTCATGAGAAATATTTTCTCTACATCCTCTAAAATAGTACCTAAGTACCTCTCAAAAGAATGAAAAATCCTACGTGATCTATGAGGTAGAAGAGGTAGTGTTTGGACTGACTCTAACTAATTTGGTTCCTTAGGTTCCTTAGCTCGTTGCTCATCGAAGACCTTCTCCTCGAGCCTTATCTATCTCCCGATGCCACCATCTTAAATAAACTATTTTTCGAGGAAGATAGCATCGACTCACAATCACATTATGGTCTTTCGGAATATGGAAATAATATCCTAATGACTCCTTAGGATATCCAATGAATCGAGCTCTAAAGGACCTAGACTTTAATTTGTCCGCCTGCTATTTCTTAACATGGGCCAAACAATTCCAACTTCTGAGATGACTTAGACTTGCATTCTTACCATGTCATATCTCATATGGTGTGGTAGGAATGGTTTTAGAGAGAACCCTATTCAGTAAGTATATTGCTGTCATTAGACTGTCTCCAAAAAAAATTAAGAAGATCAGTGAAGCTCATCATGGATCGGACCATATCTAATATGGTCTGGTTTTTCTATTCTGAAATCTCCTAGAGTTAAGGTGTTCTAGGTGGAGTCCATTGCGAGACTAGGCCATTATCTTTGAGATAGTCTAGGAATTTTTGACTAAGGCATTCCCCTCATCAATCTGATCAAAGAACCTTAATGAACTTTCAAGTTTGCTTTTCTATTTATAGTTGGAATTTTCTAAACTTTTTAAAGTTTCAAACTTGTGTCGTATTCCAAAAAAATTACCCACATTAACCCCATATGAGATAGATCATCGGTAAAGATATGAAGTAGACATAATTATCTTTGAGCGGCACATTAAATGGCTAGGGCAAGTAGGTCCGTAGCCTTTTTTCCATTTCCTATAAAAGAGAGCTTGGTCATTTTTCCTTGAAGGTATGATTCATAAATCGGATATGCCTCAAAAGTCAACGGACTCATAAGTCTAGATTTCTCAAATTTGTTAATCATGTCTTCCGCCATATGACCTAGACTAAGGTGCCATAGATACCTATCATTTAGACTATCCTTGGGTCACTTAGATCCTATGGCATTCACATTTTGCTCGACATTCAATACAGATACATCAACATACAACTGATAGAGACCGTTAATCAAGAAATCACTTGTAATTTTATTTTTTTAAAAAGAATAGTACAGTGGTCCTTAAGAAAGCTAAGTACATAATTTTTGTTTGCTAAACAAAAAATAGAAATCAAATTCTTGCTTGCTGTAGGCACAAAGTAACAGTCTCTAAGTACTAAATCTAATATTGATGGTAATCAAAGAAGATAGGTTTTCATGACCATAGCAGCAACCCTTGCTCCATTTCTGATGCGTGGGATCATCTCATTATCCCTCAGTCTGCTACTCTCCTCAAGATCTTGCATAGAAGTTTACAAATGAGCACTAGAACTAGAGTCAAGCAACCCAACTAGATGCACGAAGATCTCCTCTC